>APFE030969248.1:62370-104970 GCA_000404065.3 Pinus taeda
TTTGTCTTTGTTAATTTTGTTTCAATAAGCTATATTTAACCTAAGTGAGAGGTACTAGCTATTATGTAGGCTTTGTTTAATATAATAATAATATAAAAAACAAATAAACAAAAAATATTGGTTTTTTCATTGTTATATATTATATAGATGGTGAGGATTCAATAAATTGTTAATTTTGGGGTGGCAGGAGGGAGAGGGATTCTCATTAATCCCGAAGAAAACATCGAAGACATATATGCTTCGAGCCTTGGTAGGAAGATAAACAATCAAGCTGAGGCTTATGGTTTATTCCTCGAACTTTCTTTGATTCAAAAAAGGGGCATTAGGAAGATCCAAGTCTTAGGAGACTCAATGTTGATAATAAAACATATGAAATACAATTCATCAACAAACAACATGAATCTAAATCAAATCATTCGGAGATCCCAAGGTATGATTCCTCTCTTTGATCTAGTGTCATTCTTTCACATCCTAAGAGGGAATAACCAGGAAGCAGATAGGCAAGAAAATCTGGCCTGCCAGTTGAATGCAGAAAGAAGTATAGTGAATGAAATAGAGGAAACATTATACATTCCCTAATCATGGTCAAGGTTTTCAATCATTGGATTGGGGAAGGCACTCTTGGCACGACCAAGAGATTAGGAAATAAAAACATGGTAAATATGGGGTTCACACCTATATATCCCTTGCCTACTCCTCTCTCCCTTCATTCTCTATGCCCCCCCCTCATCCTTCCTTCCCCTCCCCTCTTCTCCCATGTCACTTCTCCTCCCTAGCCCTCATCACCCTTCTCCATTCCATTTTGAGATGCCTCCACTCGATTTAATCCATCCCCCGCTCCCCGGTCCTTGTCTCATTGACATTTACACGGCCCGGCCCGTCCTCACGCCTCGTGGAATAGGTCTTCTCGCCTCGCTACCGCAATGTGGCTACTCCCATCACGTACGTACTACACATGGTTCCGGGAGGTCTCACAACGTGAGAACCCAGCCCTCACGACATAAAAACTGTTGCAATGGCTGACGATTCAACACAAGAAAAATGTAAGAAAATGGGAGAGCGTGAGAAACATTTAATCCCTCTGATCTGAATTGCTCAAACGACGGGTGGGAGGAAGATGTCGGTAAGGATGAAGGACGAAGTGAAAATATGGGAAATTATTGTGGAGCATTCGGATCTCAACATTGTGAGTACCAATTTCCAATCCTACATCAGAATCCAAACCTACATCTTCTATAAATGGGGTAACAGTTTGATCTTTTGTCATGGTTTCTGGTTAGTTTTTGCTCGGGTGGTCTCTGCGAAGACCCAACGGCTGAGGCTGATGTCACTGAGCAATTGTTGTAGGATTCGGGTCAAGGTGTTGGCCACAAGGGTGGTCACTGGTGGTGTGTGCAGTCGGGCGGGGAAGATGAGTGCTCGTAAGGGAGAAATTTTCGTTGTGCAACAAAACAAGGGATTTGGGTTGATTGCTAAAAACAATCTTGAGTGGGGGGTCCATGACACCTTGGAGATTGGTTACTCTGGTAGCTCCTCGATGGTGAAAATGAGCTTGCATAGTAACTCAACGAAGGAGGGTTCACTGTCTAGTTCCTGGGGCCACTGTCGGAATAGGACGAGGGGGTTAAGGGAGGGCAGAGCTTGGGAAGGTGGCATAAATATGCATACTTGTAAGGATTGTGTGCAAGAGAATATGGAATTTAGGGAGGGTCTGGCATTTTGCAGAGGTGCATCCATCAACAACAGAAGGAGGTATTGGATATGCAGGAGCAACAAGTCGAAAAGAAGGAGTGCATCTGACAATTGGAGGATGAGGTAGACACGCTGAGACATCAAATTGAGCATTTGAAGCTCAAAATGGCAGAGAAAAATCCAAGGACTAATGAATAATATATTGGACTCGATCTTAATAATCCAACGCCGATGGAGGAGTAATCTGTTTCCTCTCTTAGTTTAAAAATGTTTTTTGATGGCAAACTATACTTGTAAATATTTATTATATTAGTATTGTGGAATGTATAGCTACAAGCTACGAGTGATGGGATGTTTTTTTTGGATTTTTGGGGAAAAATTCTTAGGGAAGGGATGGGGAACAAATGAATCCTCAGAAGCCCTTAACAGGCTAAAAAATTTACGTAAATCCTAATTTTGAACGCAAATGGACGCGATTTATATATTAATATACTACGGTTTCTCGTTAATTTTTGTTGTTGTTGTTGTTAATTTCGTAATAAAAGTTTGAAAGGTAAAATTGAATGCAAACCATATTTTTGAGTATTTTCTAATTTTAACTTAATATACATTTTTAATTTCAATCGGTGGGCGTTAATGAACTAGTGTCGAGTAACTCTAACACTCCTTTTTCATTACATTCATTCCACTCACCAAAATAAGAGGTCTCTCAAATTTGTGTCTATTGATTTCAAAGTCAAATTGTGCATTTCGTTATTGTGTTTCAATTTAAGCAGGTTCCAAATTCGAGTTTATTTCTTGATTTTAACTATCTTGATTGTACATTTCAATTTTCTGAATATGACTTTGATTAAAATGTTACCCTCGTCCTTATCCATCTTAATTTAGAACAATTTTGAAATCTATAATAGAATTAAGTTTAGTTGTTTATTGCATAATTTTATGGTGCATTTATTTTAGACTTTATTTTAAAATTGCGTTATTGTAGAGCCATCCTTATTTTGATTATTTACTTAGTAAATTTTCCTCAATTAGATGGATAAGAAGTAAAAAAGTGACTTCATTTCTCTTTATCCAATACTATAATATTTCAACCATTAAATTTAACATTATTTCACATTCAAATTAAAAGTCAACTAAACTCACAACGAATAAACCAACCTCCCTAATTCTCTTGACAGTCATCAACATCGCCCCAATTGATTCAAAGTGTCCCTATAAATAACAACAACCACCACTCTGGTTGATTGCTTTGTGCACCATTTGTCCCCCTACATATAGATAGATGTTATTTCTTTTATATATATTCTACGTTTTATGTTTTTTTCTTTCAAATTGTTTATATATAAATAATGTGATAAGGTTGTTAGTATTTAGAAAATTCCCAACACATATTTTGATGCATATGTTGTTGTTTTCAGTGAATTGGTTACATCATCCCTTTAGTAGGGGGGATTTTATGAGTCAAAGTCTAATAAGAATTGTGTTTTTTAATGTTTCCAATGGCTTTGGAGATGATTCTAAACAATTGATGTATGTTGTTAGAATTTTATAAGTGTGCTTCTTGGAGAGCAAATTTTCTTGATACAAGAAGGAACACAATTTTTTGCTGGTTTATATACATTAAAAAAAATCACATTGTCTGATTCAATGAAAAGTAAAGAAATGACTATGGTTGTTGCCATATGCAATAAAAATCAACTTAATAATGCAACTATATAAATTCGTAAAAGTAAATCATTACGAGAATTTGGTTCAAAATTTGCAATATTCAATCCACCACTGTCATGGTGAGTTACAACTATAAATTTTGGTGGATGGAACACTGGAATCAAAAAACAATGAAAAGGGAAAAGACCATAGCTATATATGCATTTGCATTATATCTTGATTCTTTAATGACCATATTAAATCACAAAATACCCTCTAACTATTTGTATGACTTTAATAATTAAAAATAAATCTTCATTCTTTAATGACCATATAAAATCGCAAAATACCTTCTAATTTTTTTTCTTTAATAACCACGCAAAGTAAAAAAAATCAAATTATATAAGATAAAAACTTCATACATTAAAGTAAAATTTACTAAGTTTTATAAAATTTAAAGGGCTAATCTGCATCTTATACTCCATTATAAATTGGTCAAAGGACTGATATTGGGACTGGCCACTTAAAAAATGCAATTGCTTACTAATTTGACATGCTAACAGAAAATTCCCAATTACATATGTCGTCCCTAATCTCGATGCCAACCCATGGCAGCTCTCCCGTGCTTTCTTTGCATTCTTCGTTGGATCAATGGTAGGGATTTAGTAATACTACAATGGCTCTATAATCAAAGAGGGTAGGTATATCACTTGTTCGCAGTGGAGTTCGACATGATCAATAATGCAAAATTCTATGATCCCAACGACAACTACATGTTCCTTTTCTTTTCATTCAGTGTTCCTTTTAATCATTTTCTAAACATGTAAATTAGCCTTACTAATGGGGATGAATAAAAATGAGTCTAATTCTATATCAAATATAATTATATGTGCAATATTCAAAACGGTCAATGTAAGAAGTGTATCTATGAATTTGGGGTTATACTTTGAAGAATTGAAGGAGTTATGCATTGTATTGTTCTTTGTCTTGTAAACTCCATTTGATTTGTTTGTATATTTATGTAGAACTTCCATTGTAGCATTGACCATAGTTGCAGAACTTTAGTGCCAATAGTCACCTAAAAATGTTTTTGCACCATCCACATAGGCGAAATAAGGTGGTTCAAAATATATCTGAGATAGGGCATCACAAGCACCTAGATATGATGGATCCTTCATTTCAATGCTACCCATGACTGCAATTACCAGCCACTGATATGAGAAGAAAAACATTTTCACCGTGACCTTTATTGTCTGGAAGGCCAACATAACTTGTATGTTGCAACATGATAAACACCTGAAGTGCTATGTGATGGAAGTCCATGTGAATGAAACAAATGCATAACTGCCTCTTGGAGCCTTGGTCCACCCTTTGATCATCCTCAACACCCCTGACTTTGGGCACCAAATGCCTTAGTTCCTTGCATGCATTTGAAAGGTCTCTGAAGGTGGTAGATCAAAGACAATATGCACCTGTAAGAGTAATAGTGTTGTTAATGGCTGACTGACTTTTAAGGCGAAGGAAATCTCTAGGTCCATCATTAGAAGCAAATTTAAAATTTCTGTGAGCATCTTCCATATCCTTTCAACCATCCAAGAATTCGTGGATGCTCTTACAAAATCCCCAAAGTCTATTCTTTGATATATTACGTGCAACAATTATTGGGCCACAAATACCTAGGCCTCAAAGATTTGGTAGACATTACAGAGTGTGGCATCTTCTGGATAATGGAACTATTTATGTTGTTTTGAAGAATGCAAATAGCTTGGCTTGCATATTCTTTAATGAGAGATGAAGAGTAGGAAAACAGCCAGTGCAGTGCCTGCAACTTTCCTAGTTATCGTGGGGATCATAATATGTGGTGGCCTATGACTTCCCTTGTTTAAGGTAGAAGATTTATCCACTATTGAATTGTAAGAACCATTGGATAATGTGAAATCTATTTGTAACAAAACTGTTTATTCAAAGCTATGTTATTTCAAACTCTTTCCCCATTTAGGGTTGTCCCTTTCACAACCCATAAAGCTCCCTTACTTTGCTCTAATGATGGCCGTGGATGAGGCAAACAAAGCTTTCGCCCATGTTTTGAGAGTCGTTAAGCAAGCTCTGGTAGCATTATCTCTCTTTTAAAGCAATGTGATCCTAAAACATTGACCCGTGAACAGTTGGTGGAGCGATGACGGTGGAGCTGTGACAGCAGTACAAAGGCATTAGGCAAAGCCCATGGTACAGAGATGTCATGAGACATTTCAACAAGTACACAAAGCTAGCAAGTACCCTAAGCAAAACCTCCACTCAACTTACTCCTTGTGTCAGATTTCAATTTGATCGAACAATGAAAATGAAGGCTTTTGATTGGTTGGGGTGAATAGTGTTTGCTCACCCTAAGCCTGCAAAGAAAACACTTATCGGCGTAAAACTTCAAATTTGTTACATTGTAATTTTGTTTTTATTAATACAATTAAGAATAACTTTTTAGATTAAGAAAAATCATAATATACATATTACATTAAAATATTTAAGTAACAACAATAAGTTAAGATTCATTTTACCTTATAAAATATAATAATGATTGTGTAACCATATTTAAATTTAATTAATAAGCACATAAACTTACAATATAGTGATGTCATTAATGAAAGAATTACCAAAATCACTATGAATCACAAAAGTCTAAAATCAAATATAACAATATGTTTAGCCATGGTTATTCACTTCCACTTTGCCATAGATATTATTAACTTTGTTACAATACCACGACTCATCAATATAACATGCTAAAAACCATATCTCATTTCACACTCAAAATATTTTATAAATAATTTTTTTGAATTAAATTTAATAACATTTTTTATTAAATTTAGAAGAAAAATATTATAATTACATTTGCTATATATCTACACCTCTATCACATGAAAATATATAAGATATAAATAGTAGCTATAACCATGAATATTCACCACCACTTTATCATGGATATTATTAACCATACCATACAATGGGCCAATACGATCACTCTTCAATACCACATGCCCAAAAACCATCTCTCATTTCACCTCAAAATAATGTTTACAATTAACAAGACTTTTAACCATGGATACCCACCCCACTTTACTATGAATATTATTAACCATACTATACCATGACTCATCAATACCACATGCCCAAAATCCATCCTTATTTCACAATCAAAATAATTTATAAATAATTTGTTTTAATTGAATTCAATTATATTTTTGGGCCAAAAGACACTCTCCATCCTAATATGAAAAAGTTGTTGTAATGTCTAATTATATTATGTTATCTAAACATTTTAACTTCGTCAAATTACTTAAAATTATATAAAAATAAAAATAAAAATTAAACTAAAAAATAAAATTAAATAAATTAAACAAATTTAAATCCATCTTAATTCCAAATTTATTACTCTATAAAAAAACAAAATCTCTAAAAAAATAACAATTTTTTTTTCAAATTTTGTGTTAAGGCAAAAAGTTTTCGCACATTGACGCAAAGAAACATAATTATAAGACGAAGAAACGTTGCTACTGTTTCTGCTGCCTGTTTTGTTGAGAAAGCATGGCGGGACTTATTCAGAAAAGGGTACTAGCGACCTTGCGGTCTCGAAATCCTCCGCTAATAATAAGAGGGTTTGCCTCAGACGCGTTGGCTACCACAGAGATCAAACCTGGCGAAGTCGGTATTGTTTCAGGAATCCCAGATCAGCACTTAAGCAGAAGGGTAACACTCTTTAGTTGTATTTTTTTTCTTTCTAATTTTCGTCTTCATTTCAGGCTTGTTCATATACGAATAATGTTATTGTGCAAACGCGCTACAGCATATACATTGCACATACGCTTTAAAACAGTCAGTCATAAGCGGCGATCTTAGGGTTTCGGAGCATTGCAGTTATTTGTGATTTTTTTTTTTTTTTTGGCAAAATTAGGAAAAAAAAGGCCTCAAATTCAACCAGCATTAGGGATTGGTTTCGAAGAGTCTATGTAAAGAAAAAGCAATATGGGAATACAGAAGATGAAATTTTGATAATCTCGGTTATATTTCAAACATCGAAATGAAATTCTAGAAATCCAACATTCTTGATCACATTTACAATTAAATTATGAGTAGACTCATTTTTTCAGTTTTGATTCTTAGAAGAGGTCCTGCAGATCAGGTAGTTTTCCAAGTACGTTAACATAAATTAAATATAAAATAAATGTTAAGGGGGATTTAAACGTATATCTTATGTGCATGCATTATGGTGAAAGGGGTTTTTGTATATTTTCTTTTATTCCATTTTTCGGAAGCTGCTTTTTGTATTTTTTCCTCGGAAGATGCATTTCATTGTACAAAATACGTGAGCACAATTATATGGGAAAATAATTATATTACATATTTTTTTCCAAAATATTGCAGTGATATTAATGAATGAATGTTATTCCTGGTAAACCCATTGGTATAAACGAGTTTGCTTAACCCAGTGGATTAAAAGAAGTACCTGCCAGCACCGAATTAATCAATTGCCCAAGACAACTAGTAGAAATAACACTTTTAAGTTTATTATATTACATATCTCCACTAACATAGATCCTTAATAAATCTAAAGAAATCTGCGCATCGTCTTTTATATAGAAAAATCAATGCCTGGCCTTTTATATAGTAGAGATGACGAAGTCCAAAAGGCCATGAAAGGAAAGCCAGAATCATAATAACTAGCATAACATTATCAGGCGATAATATTTAACTCCCTCACCTCAAGCACTCGTAGGGGTATTATGGCAGCTGTTATCAACTTTGCATTGAATATCTGTGGATGTATACGGGGCTTACCATTTTTTGCTATGTTCCTGGAAACAAGAAATTGAAATGAAATGCGAAGCAAAAGCAGAATGAGAAATGACAATCAGAGGGTTTTGGGATAAGAAACATTGACTTCCATATTATGCATATTATATTATCACGGATTTATTACTCATTGTAAGTGGTCAAAATAACTTAGGTATAATGTGCAAGTTTATTTATCAAGAGAAAGAGTAGTGAACAAAGGGGTTAGGTTGGCAAAGAGTGGACCGCTTTGAAAACCTCTACTTCGCGCGCGCATCAGCCCCTGGTGCGATCTAAGTACTCCCTCCATCGCCATGGTCTCGAGAGGGTGCCCTGAGGCCCCTCCTCCTTCGCCTCCCCCACCAGAGATCATTGCATTCAGGAAGCTGATTGGCGATAGTAGTAAATGCCCAGCAAGGGAAACTCAGCGCAAGTTTGTAAAGAAACTTGACAACATCCCCACAGTTGCCCTGCCTGTTGAAGATTCTTGCAGATCTGCTTTAAACTTAGCTGAAAAGGGCTCATCGGTCAATTTACAGGGCTATGGCCTTCCCCCAAGGTTGTCGAGGCGTGGGTACAGAGGAACTGGCGACCACTAGTAAAGGAAGGCATTGGAAGTTTCCTGGTTGGTAAGGGCTTCTTTGTCTTTGTTTTTGATTTAGTAGAAGACATAAATCTCATCTTTAGGAATGGACCATATTTCATGGGACCTCAGGGTCTGTATCTAAACTCATGGTAACCAAATTTTGATCCAACACAAGATGTGCCGTCAGCAGTTCCAGTGTGGGTGCGCCTCCCTCATCTTCCACTGCATTGCTGGAATTCAAAGTCACCAGAAACGATTGGTAACACCCTGGGAAAATACATAGACAGAGCAGAGAGAAGGGATCAATATTCATGTGCAAGAATATGCGTCAAAGTTGACTTGGAAATAGGGTTACCTGAAGCCATAAAGTTAACAATAACAGACTGGTCTTATATCCAAGAGTTAGACTATGAGCAACTACCATTCAAATGCAGAAATTGCCATGAATATGGGCATTTCACAAGATACTGCAAAAGAAAAAGGAGGAAGATCTAGAGAAGTCGAAAGGAGAAAAATGGATCCAGGTGCAGAAAGCAGTCCAGGCCAAGGTGAGTAACAGGAATAAAGGGAAAGAGGTTCCGATGGAGTCTGGAACTCTCTTAATAGGAATGGTTCAAACGAAAGGAAGAGGAGAACACACAAAGACAACAGCCTCAATAAACCCATTGGAAACCCTCAACACTTCAATCGAAATTCCAGAAACAGAGATAGAGGAGATTGAACGCCAAGTTCCTTCAGTTGAAGCAGAAAAGAAGAACATAGAAGTAACCCAACTTGACTCCCCAGTAGGAACCTCCTCCTCACCTACATATGCATAAATGACAAGGAAAAAACCCCTGGAAACCTCTGGGTCATCGGAAGACGAGACATTCAAGAGACCCTCTAAAAGAGTTGGAAGGAATTCTCATAAGGAAGCCAGGGAAGAAGAGGCGGAGAGGCAAAAAATGCAAGGCAACCAATCCACCATTGAAATTTCTATCTGGAGAAACACCAGAACAAGGCCCTCTAAGGGGGGATCAACTCACTCCAATCCTGTTAAATAATGAAACTAGTCTCTTGGAATTGCAGAGGCTTGGGGAACCCTTCGAAAGCTGAAGCAGTCAAAGATCTTCTGAAAATAGAACTCCCGAGATCCTCATGCTCCAAGAGACTAAGATTGAAGGGGAAACCCTTCTTGAGATAAACAAATTAAAATGGGGAAAAAATGCAGGAAAGGCCATTAGTGCAAGAGGTTCCTTTGGTGGCCTAGCAACATTGTGGTCAGAGGACAAGTATCAACTAGAAAGCTCTTTTGAGACCCAACATTGGATATTCACCGAACTTCGACACCTCTCTAGTAAGTTCTCCATCTCTCTCTTCAACCTTTATGTTCGAGTCCACCTTACAGAGAAGAAAGAATGTTGGCAGACCTTGTCTGATTTCTTAGACATTTACTCCCCTCAGAATATAATAGTGGCTGGAGATCTCAACCTCATCATTGATCCAAAAGAAAAGAGAGGTGGCAATAGTGGCAGGGACCAAATGCTTCCATTAGTAGAGGAGCTAATACTTCCTTTGGGATCTTCTTGACTTCAAACCGAAGAAAGGTCTTTACACCTGGACAAACAATAGAACTGGGGCAAAACACATCTCTGCTCGCCTAGATCGTTTCCTAGCGCAGAGCTCTTTGTTGCTAGGAAAAAGATTGATCTCCTCGAAAATTCTCCCAAAGCTGGCCTCAGATCACAAACCTATTCTCTTACAGCTGGAAGAGGAAGAAATTTGGGCCCTATCCCCATTAGATTCAACCCGCTTTGGTTAGGGAAAGAAGGGTTCAAGGAAATTGTTCTAGAGGCATGGTCCACACGCGTGATAGGATCTCCTAGCTTCGTGTGGGAGCAGAAACTAAAAATAACCAAGAGACCTCTAAAAAATGGATTAAAGAACCCTCAAATCTCCTACCAGCAATAGAAAGGAGACAGTCCAGTTTTCATCAGATCTGCAAATGGATTTGGAAATTAAGCAGATCTCTGCTTCAGATTTAGAAAAAGAACAAGCTGCCCAAATCAAATCATTTCGCGCTTTCCGCCATGAAGAAGAAACTTAGAGGCTAAAGTCTCGTAGCCTGTGGCTTAAAGCTGGAGACCGAAATACCTCTTTCTTCCATAGGGAATATAGAGCCTGGCTATCTCGAAATCATATCTCTGAAATCACTTGCTCAAATGGGACTGTGCTCAAAGGTCAAGAATAGCTAAAAAAGGCAGCAAAAGATCATTTCCAGAATCTGTATAAAGAGGATGGGAATGGAAGTGAAGAAGTCATCTCAGAATTTCTCTCCCACATTCCATCTTTGGTAAGCAAGGAGGACAACACTAGACTTACGAAACCTTTCTCTGAGGAAGAAATCTGTAAAGTAATATGGTCCATGGAACCACACAAGGCACCAGGACGTGATGACTTCTCAATTCATTTTTATAGAATCTGCTGGGAAATAATAAAAATTGATCTTCTGAGGATGATTAAAGCTTGTCATCAAAAAGCCAAAGTGGGAGGTAGTACTAACTCTACCTTCCTTGCTTTAATACCAAAAGAAGTTAATCCAGGCACTTTTGACAAATTTAGGCCAATCTCGCTCTGCAATGCATCATACAAAATACTGACAAAATTGTTGGCAAACAGAATCAAGCCATTGCTTGGGAAACTCATTTCTCCCACCCAAGGAGGCTTTGTCAAAGGGAGACACATACTAGACAATGTAATACAGGTGCAAGAAGTCATATACTCCAGTTACCTTTGGCAGGAGCAAAGTATGCTCATAAAGCTCGACATGGCGAACGCATTCAACCGGGTAAATCTTCCTTTCCTGTACAAAGTCCTCCTTTCCTTTGGTTTCAGCGCTAGCTTTGTCAATTTGATTTAAGCTTGTACTGACAAGCCATGGATAGCACCTTTAGTTAATGGCAGGCCAGCAAACTATTTTCAAGCCTCGAGGGGAATAAGGCAAGGCTGCCCCCTCTCCCCTTTCTTGTACACACTGATGGCAGACTCGTTAAGTAGAAAATTGACAGCTGAAAAGAAAGCAGGGATACCTCCAGGAGTCAGGTTGACGAAAGGGCTAGAGCCTCTCAACGATGCATTATTCACAGATGATTCTCTTCTTCTGGGCGGAGCCTCCATCAAGATAGCCAAAGTTTACAGTAGAATCCTTCAAAAATACTGCAACATATCAGGAGCTCTTATAAATAAAAGGAAAAGTGCGATATACGGGTGGAATGTGGATCAATAAGCAATTCAGAGAATGGCCTACTCCTTAGGCTTTTTGGGATATGCTTCTTGGGATAAAATCAAATATCTCGGGTTACCAATAACCCTGGGCTCTAACAAATTATTGCTGTGGAAAGAGGTAATAAGCAAAATTAAGTCCAAGATTACAGCTTGGGGAGGGCAATGGCTCACCAATGCTGGCAAACTCATCTTTATAAAATCTGTTTTGTCCACCTTGCCAATTTATTAGGCCTCCTTTCTGTTGGCTCCAAAGAAGATCACAGAACAGATCTCCAGAATGATCAGGGATTTTCTGTGGAGAGGAGGAAGAGGAAATCAAAGAAAATTCCATTTAGTGAATTGAGACATAGTTAAACATCCCATCTATGAAGGAGGCCTGCAAATGAGAGACCCAGGCCTTGCCAATCTAGCTCTTGGAGGCAAAATTCTCTGGACTCTCTTCTTAAACAACAAACACCCTGTCAGTCAGGTCATAAAAAAAATATCTAAAAGGCTCAACGCTAAGAAACATTCAGATGGATAACAACACCAAAGGGATGTCGATATGGCACCTCTGCCGTTGGGGGCTCAAGTTCTTTCAAAATTACTTGTATCGCATCCCAGGGAATGGAAAAAACATGATGCTGTGGCAAGACAGCGTAATGGGACAGTCGCCTCTGAGCAAAAATGAAGCAATCAAAGAAATCAGGAACTTCCTCATGTAGCAAGGAACCCTCACCCTGGCAGATATTTCGACTTGGGATGACTCTGGAAAATGGAGAAATTCCACGAGTTCCTGAACAACTGCACAGTCAAAAGACTCTCCTGGAAGAAGCGCTAACGGGCCTGGCACCGGTTCACATGCGTTCGACGGATAAATGGGGATGGGGAGAGACTGGAATTTACAAGGTAAGGCATGGATTTGCCTGTCTTCAAGCACAACAAGCTTCGAGCCACCCTGCATCGGTGTGGAAACAGATTTGGGATCCTCTTGGGCTTCCCAAAATAAACTTCTTCACTTGGGTATTAATGCATGGGAAAGTGCTAACTGGCGACAATCTGAGTAAAAGAGGCATTCATGGGCCACATTGGTGTTCTCTCTGCTACAAAGCTCAGGAAACCATGGAGCATGTGTTCATGGATTGCACTTTTGCTCAAGAAGTCTGGGATTGCATCCTCCAAGGTCTCAATGTCTCTGCCCCATTGCAAGTCAAAATAGCTAACCTTTTCAATACATGGAGAATGCGATATCCTCATAGGACCCAAAGAAAGACAACATGGACAGAATTTGGAAAGTAGTTCCTAAATACGTTTGCTGGAAAATATGGCTCGCCAGAAACGATAAGATCTTCAACAACATTTTGAACTCCCTATTGAAGGTGGCAGCAAAAGCAAAAGCACTACTCCTCGAGACTGTGGCTAATCACACCCTTAAAAATGATAATACTCTTCTCCCTGAAGAAGAGAAATGGATGGGAACATATATTTTTCGAGACAGGATAAAGAACATCACTTGCCCCAGTAAAACTCTTGTATGGAGATTACGAGAAACAAACTCAGATTTTCAAGATTGGTGGAGGAAACAAGGTAAAACATCAATATTTTTTGATGGTGCCTCCAAAGGCAATCAAGGGATAACAGGTGTAGGCGGAGTGATCTACTCCTCGGAGGGAATTCGAGAAGATATCTTCAGCTGGGGCCTTGGACAGAGAACCAACAACCAGGCAGAAATCCTTGGGCTGCTAAAAGCTTGTCACTTAGCACGTGAAAAAGGCAATAAGGAAATACAAGTATTCGGGGACTCAAAATTTTTGATAAAGATATTAAACTCGGAGGACCACTTCAGCAATCCGGCGCTCAACAAGACACTTCAAAGGCTGAGATATGTGCTCCAAGATTTCTCCTCCTACCTTCTTTTCCATATTCTATGTGGCTCAAATAAGGAAGCAGACACAAAAGCAAACCAGGCATGCCTCCTGCCACAAGGAGCTTTCAGCAAGAATGATGAAGAATCTACATGGATCCTGATCCCGTAATCTAGAGTAAACCTACACCTATGTAAGGAAAGGATAGCTGCAACTAAAAGTATTTCTGAATATTGTAATGATGGTTGTTTTTGGCCTCGGCCCAACCGAGTTTAAATAATTAATATAACCGTTATAGTTAAAAAAAAATAACTTAGGTATAAATATTTTGGTATTTGAAGGATACAAGTTAAGATGTATATGTTACTTTACATTTTATATTATAATAAATAAAAATATTTTTTAAAATAGATTCAACATTTTGTTATTTTAAATTATTAACAAAGCATTTGTTATTTTAAAATATTAACAAAGCATTTGTTATTTTACTTTATTAACAAAACATTAGCCACTCATCCCACATATCTTTAACACCCTGAGTTACAAAATACAGTCACTTTTTTAAGTGCAATAAGGGATAATTTAGTGAATCCAAATCCACTTTAGATTCAAAAACTATCCTCCATATCCAATGCATCAATACTATAAATTGTATTACATTCACATCCTAATGTTTAGGCATCCCTTTGTTGTGTCCTTTCTTCTTTCTTTATCATTTTTTTTTTTCAAAAACATTGTTATGAGCAGAGAAGTGCCCAACAATTGACATTTTTGTGCAGTTTTTCTTTCTTGATTATTTTTTAGAGAAACCCTATTTCGTTGTATCTTTTTTTTGGTAACGCAGGTTTTATGGATATTTTTCATTCTTTTTTGTAAGTTTGGTAGTACCTTTCTAATCATTATTTTTCAAAAAAAGACAAGTTACAACCAGAAACTAAATGGTTAGATGACCTCAACTTGCACAAAGAGAAATTTATGGATATTTTTCATTAAATACACATGTTTTCAGAAATATATACTTCAGAAGTTCCCAAAGATTTTTATGTGGATTTTTTTTTTAATATTTTTTTTTTTGTACTGGGGCAGTGGAAGTTAACTTGCTAAGAAGCGTACATGTCATTAGTTCGGCCAATTATTAGATCCTGTCCCAAGGCCAGCTTTCATCTTAATTGCGTGGTTCTCATATAAAAACAAAATACAAACTGCATTGTTTTTATCCCAAGGGCCTTGCCTTACGCCATCAAAGATACCCATGCCTGTTCTTATTTGATGAATAAATTCTCAATTTACCTCTCTTTTTCTTGAATGACTGGCAGTTTGTGAGCTATGGCCATGTATCTGATTTGTTAGGAGCATTGAAATGAAGGGATAGCTTTCTCTGCTAATAGCAATGAGTTTCTTGCTAGCTACAAGACCCATATAGTTAGACATGACATAACCTTCCATTCCTTAGGGGCTCTATTTTGCTTATCCAACATTTCAAACATTCTTCAACCGAGTTCCCAACCCATCTGTTCTTCTTTCCTGTGAAATGTTTCACTTCTAACCAGACCTGTTTTGCATACGAGCATTTAATGAGCAAATGGTCTATCGATTCTTTATCTTATCTAAATAAAATCCATATTCCAGGTGCCTACCCGCGTCTTCTGTCCAAAACTTCCAAAGTTAAAACCTTGTTCATAATTGTTTTTTTTTAAACGGAATGGATAAGAATATTTATATTAATAAAGGCTTGTGTTTTGGGCCAGTATCCTTACATCAGAACCCTTACATCTTGAATCATCCACAAAAGGGGGAGATCTTCGAAAGAGTAAACATAGTGTTTACTATCTCCATTACTAACAGAATTTTTTTAGACAAAAAAGATGTTCTTCATAGATTCTACAAAAAGAACCTAATAAAAAGCAAAATTTACAAGTTAGCATCACTGATAATTACATGACAAGAGCAAACTGATATCCATAATAAAAATTATTTTCATGACCAGAATGGGCAGTCACCATGGGCCACGCTCAAAAATTTCCGAGCCACGAGCTTGACGAGTCCTTTTGTGCCCAACACGAACCCCAACATCGCTGCCCTCCTCAGCATCCCTTCTATCACACACATTTGAGATTTCTAGAACTCCCACCCGCTCAGTGAGCTGCATTACCTCAGAACTTAGTCTCTCCAGCGAGGACTCCATGTCAGCATGGTGCTCCAGAAGCTTGTCCTCCACAAAGGATTGGAAAGAGAATCGATGTTGCTCTATTAAACTCTCTAAGTTGTTGACTGTAGAGACCAATGCCTGCATAGAATCCAACAACTTGTCAATCAACTTCGAGGCTCTAAGAGTCTCGTGGAGCTCCTCTGATTTATCCAGACCTGCCATGAAACCTGCTGTGGAGAGATTTATCCAGACCTGCCTTGAAACCTGCTGTGGAGAGAGCAATAATATGCCAACCTGCCCTGAGAGGGCCCAGAGCAGAGAGAGCCAAAACACCACCGCCTGTAGAACTTAAATTCCTGACCTCAGCAGTGAAGACCTGAGAAAGCAGATGAGAATGCCAATAACTTCCATAGAACCATATAATTGAACCTGCAATTGAAAGACAAGACCTGCTGAAGCCAAAGATCTCCCATCACGGTGAAAATCGCACCAGGACAGAGGTGAAAGGACCTGATATTCATGCCAGAAATTGTAATTAAATTCACCCTGCTATGAAGTGAAGGGATCACCACAGCTGACGAATATAACAATAACTCGGTTCCAGGGAGAGTTAAAACCAAGGTTACTTGGGAGTGGGAGTGAAAACGGGGAGCGGGAGCGACATTTTTAAAAGCTCCTGGTTTGGGAACGAATTTTTATATAATATATATATTTTTAATATTCTGATACATATATGTCAACAAAAGCATGTAGAATGATGAATTAGATATAAAAAACATAAAAACATAGATTGAACCATATAACATCAATCATTTAGAAGTTATAATCTTCATCAACCATGTCCACAAGTTAGTAACATACAACATATTGAGTCTCATGATTCATCAATCTTGAAGTTTCAATCTTTCAAAATTCAATATATAACATTAATCATCATTGATCACCAAAGTTGTACTTGTAAGCTAAGTGTAACCATTACAACAAAGAATATCTAACATGAAATGAAACAACTTTCAACTTTCACGAAGCATCATATTCATAATTCATTACCAATGAGTTATAATTGCCAGCTTGACACTTAAATTGTCATATATTGTTTACAAAAAATATCATAATAAATATGAAAGAGTCAACAATTATTAAAACTACTAGAAACTAGTAAAGACAAGTAAATCTATTACCTACAACTTCCTCTTGCCATGAGAAATGTCTAATTTCTGAGTAGGTCATGGTACAAGTGGTCTTCTAGGAGTTTCCTACCTCATAGTCGCATGACCAGAACCAGAAGGCACATGCCCTCCACGTGAGGATGTAGATGGAGGCGGTGACAACAAAGGAACAATAGTTGGAACTCGAGCACTGACACTGCTACTGGATGGTAGAGGTGGCATGGTTGTTGTTGCTTCATCATCATCTCTCAAAAGTTCTGCTTCTAGTTCTTCAAGATGTATACTGCCATCCTCCAAATTATTGTCCTCTGGGTGGTTGTCCCAAATTTTATATATTGGACCCTCATAAGCCCGATCACAATAATGATTCAACAACCTCAAGTTGTAGTGCACATAAACCAAGCTTTCTGCCTGGTTTTCATTGAGTCTATTTCTTCTCACATTATGTATGAAGCTGTAGGTGCTCAAACACCTCTCTGCAGAACAACCTGTGAGAGAACTTTTTTTGCCAATTTTGGCAAAAGTCCTAGGTTTCCATATGCTTTCCACCATGTGAAAGCATCAAATTTGTCTCTATCTTCCATTACATGCAAAGGACCAAATAAATCAGTGCAACTGAAGTATCTGCCTAATTCACGACGTAGATTAGCACACTCCTCCTTGTTAGGTAACAACTTGTCTAATGCTTCCATATATTCTTTAAATACCTCTGGATATGTATGGGGTTTGATCCTAACCCCACCCTAGGTGCAGGTTGGCCCAACCAAGATGGATAGTAGTATTTTGGCATAAGGATATACACCAAGGCATGCAGTGGAACATTAAGTTTATTCCACCATGCACACACACAATTGTGAATCATTGTATACAAGTTGGGACCATTTTCCAGAACAATAGCTTTTATTTGCCCCAACATGCTATCCATTTGCTATACACCTCCCCAACCACTGTTTATCTGTATCTGCAAAACGAATCATGCTATAAATAGGCTTGGTGAATTGCAATACTTCTCTCACACTTGTCCAAAATAGACCATCAAGAGTGGTCTCCTCCACCTGTTCAAACCCTTGCTTGTCAACTGCATTTGTAGCCCTGTCCTTTAATACTTGCCAGTGTTGACTTGATACTATGCTAGCCAATGACTCTCTTACCTTCAAAAGGCGCTGAAGGTGAGGTAATAGCTAGCAAATCTAGTTTTCACAATCTTCAACAACTCCAATCTTGAGTGATTGTAGAAAAGCCCATGGGGATTACCATGATTTGTAATAAATTCTATCATTTGTTTGCCTCTCTTGTACGAATCACCAACCCATTTGTATTGTGGTGTTGGACACCTAATCCTTTAAGGGTTATGGTGTGGAAGATAAACAATCAAAGAGAGTCCAAGAGACTATGAAATATAGGATCCAACGGTCACTCCAATGCATGATAAAATGCATATCATTGTTAATAGTAATGCATTCAATGGTAATCATTCAGATTCTTGTCTTCACCATGGTTATCTTTAACACCAAGGCATGCAGTGGAACATTAAGTTTATTCCACCATGCTAGCTAGCAAATCTAGTTTTCACAATCTTCAACAACTCCAATCTTGAGTGATTGTAGAAAAGCCCATGGGGATTGCCATGATTTGTAATAAATTCTATCATTTATTACAAGAATCTCAATGTTAATCATTCAGATTCTTGTCTTCACCATGGTTGTTTTTAACACCAAGGCATGCAGTGGAACATTAAGTTTATTCCACTACGCTAGCTAGCAAATCTAGTTTTCACATTCTTCAACACTTCCAATCTTGAGTGATTGTAGAAAAGCCCATGGGGATTGCCATGATTTGTAATAAATTCTATCATTTGTTTGCCTCTCTTGTACAAATCACCAGCCCATTTGCATTGTTGGTGTTGGACACCTAATCCTTTAAGGGTTATGGTGTGGAAGATAAACAATCAAAGAGAGTCCAAGAGACTATGAAATATAGGATCCAACGGTCACTCCAATGCATGATAAAATGCATATCATTGTTGATAGTAATGCATTCAATGTTAATCATTCAGATTCTTGTCTTCACCATGGTTGTCTTTAACATGGTATCAGAGCGGGCAATCGCTGGCCCTGCTCCAATTTGAACCGTTGTTCTTGTGGCCTTGCCCAACCACTAGCTTTGTGGTCTTCGTTACCTTGTGGTTCGTGCAACTCAGAAATGACAACATATAAACTTATCAGCGCTATCCATCCTCACTCAATTAAAAGGTTGCTCATTCTACATCCCTAGCAGACTAAACGCCTCCATACACCAACGCTCAATCAAGACTGAAGGTGTAATTATTTTGCATTGAAAATTTTGTGCTTCAATGTCTGTGTGCTTAGTTCGATTTGTCATCTCTGCTCACTGTTTATCTTGTCAAAAGTGTTTCCTTTGCTCATGAAACCTTCGTACAGAAAATCCTCATTGTCGTTCATCTTGTCATCTCTGCAAGTAATGAATAAGCATTACATGCTTATCGTTTTACCTGTCATTTTTTCTCCTCAAAGATTGTTTTGTTCATAGTTTAAACACATACCACAATCGAATATCCACAAATTCCTCAATTTCAGTGAATGCTTTGCTTTCCATTTCCCATGATGGTTGAAGCTTGTGTCTAATACTCTGCTTCAAATAAATAAGTCGCGGAGAAGGGTTCAATTATGGATTATGGAGAGCTCGGTTTTATTTAGATAATAGAGAGCATGTTTTGCAGCCATATGCATTGGTCTTTGCAATGAGTTCACGTCGTATGTATTTTTTGTACCGAAGTATATGAAGACCGTGCACATGTATTGAAGCTCTAAGCAGCCCTATGCTGTTCTCGACGAGCTGTACGAGTATTAGCTGTGGTTTCCAAGCAATATAATTGGTCCGTTCGTCCTTTCATTCCGCCATAGGAGGAGGAAAATAAAGAATGAGTCGAGAATCGTCAAGGAAACTCAGTGCTTACTAAGCGAGCCGACTTGTTCACCATAGCTTCAAGAAGAACGGATGCTGTATCAGTCTTTCCAAACGGCGAGACGAGTTGCTGCAACGCTATAATGCATTCACCTAGCTTCTCTTTGCGCACCTTCATCGAAGTGCCCGCAAAAGCTTTTGGTCTAGGTTTCTTGAAACCCGCATTGGAAAGCTCGACTTGATCGTTGCTTCTCTTTTGTTCAGTAGTGCACTCTCCACCTTCATCAACAACATTCTTTTGCAAAATATTATTACTCGAATACGTGGGAGGAGAAGTGGAGGGGCTGCCTCTGGACTTTTGTTGTTGGACGACAACATGTTTAGGGCTTGGGCTAGTATAAGGCGTGCCTAGATTGTTCATATTACTGTGGAATGTTAGGATATTTGATGAATGAAAAGTAGCAGGAGCCTTAAGCAGGCCAGGAAGCCGAACAAGTGGAATTGGATACTTTGCTGGAGACTGGAAATCCTTCCAGCTCGAGGTCCAGAGAATTAAGGTGGCAAGGTGTTGGTAGGATCAAGGAGCTTAGTGAAAGGGCTCAAATGAGGCATGAACACCGAATCATTCTCTTAGAGAACTTGTTGAGTGAAGCTCAACCATCAACCAAGAATGTAGAAAGGTTCGAAGGAAAAGAGGAGATTACGGTTCCTTTGGAGGAAGCCATTCAAGCAAAAAGCAAGCCAGTTTGCAGTTGGAAAGCCGGTAGCGACCATAGCTTGAGTGCGAGGATGATTAACAGATACAATAGTCATTTAGTGCTGCCATCCTTTGGAGATAAAGGACAATCAAACCTCTTGAAGTCTTTAGTATTAGAAACAGTGAATTAGAGCCATGCATGTAAGATGTGATCGTATTGGTCTTATTTGAAGCATTGGTTGTAATTTCATTGTCTTTTCCAGTCGTTAATATGTCCCTCTCACATCTTTGTTGAATTGAATTATACAAAACTCTTTGCTGGTGTCATTTCCTATCTTTGAGGCCATAACTTTTTACTTGCATTTATTCTCTAAGCTTGATAAAATGGCCACAATTACCGAGTTACTAGAGTGGATACAGTCAAAATTGGGAAGGACACCTCTCTTTGACATCCATACCTGTTTGCATAATGCACAAGAAAAGATAGAATATTTGTATCTTGAATTGCACCTACAACAAGTGGAGTTACAACAAAAAACGCATCAATCTGAACTTGTTTTTGTTTAGAACAGTCCTTTGTTTGAGATTGAGACAGATTCCCATCAGTAGCAAGAAATTGTAGATGCAATACACATTTCAGAAGCAGATTTGCAGAAAGATGCAAAAATTCAGCATACACTTCCCAAGCCCATCATTAGACCTTGGGAAGAGCTTGTCAGCAACAAGCACATAACAAGTCTTGGATATGATAAGGAGGCGTCATTTCCTATTCCAGATTACTCAGAGCCCATCCAGTTTCAAAGTGCTAGATTTCTTCATGGCGGTTCACCTTCATCTTCACCTGTCCCAGATTCTACTCCTCCACATTCGCAGCCAAAAGTTGTTAAATGCCAACATTGTGACTGAGTTGGCCATATGAAAGATCATTGTTTTGATCTTCATCCATGTGAGCATTGTCATAAAACCAATCATTCTTCAAACAAATGCTTCAAAAACAAGTATCCTGCAGGAACAAAGATTCATCTTGGATGGATCGATTCTTGGGAATGGACTTCAACAACCAAGAAGATATTTCAGTCATATGTCAGAACTTGTTCTAGAGTAGTGAACAATCTTGCAATTGAGTTTTCTCCATCTTCTCACCTTGTATCTGATAGGAAGGAAGTGATGGTCATCTACAAGCTTCAAAGCCACATCAAGCGAGCCTGAGCCACAACTTACCATACCAGATTCAGAGTTGTAGCCAGAGGCAGAGATGCCCCTTAGAATGCCATTGGTTGGTGGTCAACCTTAAACCATCTATGCAGGGTGAGACCTCCCTTTTTAGGCTAAGCTTCTCCCTCTTCAAAGAATTGAGGCACTTCCTCTAACAGAAGAATTCAACTTCTTGCTAGTTTTGGAAGAGTTCAAGGATTAAGCATTCCAAAGTTGGCGGTCATCCTTAAACCACAGTAGGTTGTAGACCTCCCTTTTCTAGGTTGAAGGTCTCCCTCTCCAAAGCATTAGGGACACTTCCTCTAGCAGAAGATTTCAGCTTCTTGTCAGACTTGGAAGAGTTCTGAGAACTGCACTAAGCATTCCAGTGTTGGTGGTCATCCTTAAACCAACCCCTTATGCCAACATTTCAGAGAGCATATTCAGCCTAGTGTTGCCATGCATTTTTGCACATTTCATATTACAACTCTCTTCTTGGACTCATACATATCCCTTCGGATTAAGGGGGGAATGTTGGACACCTAATCCTCTAAGGGTTATGTTGTGGAAGATAAACAGTCAAAGGGAGTCTAGGAGACCTTGGAATATGGAATCGTACAGTCACTCCAATGTATGATAAAATGTATATAATTGTGAATAGCAATGCATTCAATGCTGATCATTCAAATTCTTGTCTTCACCATGGTTGTCTTTAACAATTGGTTTTTGTTCTTAATAATATCATGCATCAAAAGGTTCATTGTGTGAACCAAACACCCAGACCAAAATATGTTGGGGTATTTATCCTCAATAATTGCTCTCGCCTTAACAGTGATGACTTGGATGATATTGTATGGCCCAATACATTCAATTGTTTCAAGTAATGGTTCTGCAATGTTGATGCCGATCTTGAACTTCTCTGAGTAATCATATGTTGAAAGGAAGATGACACCACTAATAGACACAACAAGAACACTTATCAATGACTTGCCTTTTACATTTGTCCATCCATCAGATACAATGGAAACCCCATGCTCAATCCAAGAATTTGCCATTTTACTTAAAGAATGTGATATTTTTGCTTTTTCATGATCAAGTCCAATGGTTCTAGCCTGTCATACCCAGGGCTCTTGTATCCTTTGGGGGCATCATTTATGGCAGAAACCATTTCATGCCAATAAGGTGAGCAAAGAACATTGAATGGTATCCCACATGCATAGAGAAACCGGTAAATTTTTGAATCCACATCATTCCTACACCCTTCGTCAAGGAAATATGATATGGTTCTACGCTGTAAAGAGATGTTTGTTCCTGTGCTTCCATATCCATTGCCATGGGAGGATGGTGATGGAGTTCTTCATGCATGTGATTGTGAGCTATGTTCAAAGAAACCCTTTGATTTTTTAGATTTGTATTGGGCTTCCTCCTCTTGCCTTATGTTTTTGGCTCTTGCTATTGCTGATACACTTGTACAAGCTTTGATTACTATTTGTTTATCTCCATCGCATGGCCTTTTCCCACAAAGGACATGGGTGTATGAACCTGTGTAAATGTTGTTGCAATGGGTGCATGTAAACTTAGTGGTTCCACCCCCTTTCCTTGCTTCAGACCTAATAACATATTTCCACAGTGGGGATTGGTCTTGTTTAGTTTTTGGAGCCTCATCATCTCCACTCTCTTCCTCCTCACCAAGGTACTCCTCTCCAGGGTTTTCATCAAATCCACTATAACCCACTTTTTCATCCTCTTCATCATGATCAACCCTCCTACTCTCCAACACCATAATAACAAAAAAAGGAACCAACAACAAGAAAATGCCAAGCCATATAGCCATGATGTCTGAAGTTTTGAGATTGCAAAAACATGGAGGAATGAGAATGGCAAATAGAGAATTTTATTTATTTATTTAGCAATGAACATATAAAAAACAAAAATGCTTGTAGAGTGTAGATCCTACCTCTTTGGCCTTCAATCCCAAGCTCCAACCTCCCTTGCAAGCTCCTCTCTCTTGCTCTCTCCAACTTGAAAAATGGTAAATAATGGGAAAGGAGAGGGCTTTTTTAACATTTCCCCCTCTCCCCTTGCCTCCCTTTCCTCATCGTCCGCCGCCCCTCCCACTTCGTCTGCCGGTTGATCGTCCCTCTCCGTCGCGCGGCTCTTTTCGGCGCCTACATGAGCCCTGGTTAAAACGATATGACAACAAAGAGTGAGCATCAGGGGCCATCTGTGCGCAGGAGAATGGCACCTATAGACATGCCGCTTAAAGGATTGTGCCCGACCATACTGTCGGGAGCCTTCCAATGATCCATAAAGAGATAAAGCCTGTATCCTGATAATCAAAGGGGAAGATAAGGAATTGATAGTTTTCTTCACTTTAGTGAATTGCCTTATAACCAATAAGGAGTCCCCAAAGACAGTGATCTGCTTAATTCCTTGATCTGAGGCAAGCTCCAGTCCTTTCCAAAGGGCAAGAAACTTATTCCAAGTCCCCATGCATACTGCAAAACCATTTGTTCATCAGGGCCAAAAATAACCCGTCCCCCTCCAGCTTCCCCAAAAACCTTGTTCATAATTGTTAGCCACATAAAGGTTCTTGTTTTTTGCAGTTTTTATCTTCCATAATTCCTTCCACCGCAAGTCTGTGTGTCCAAGCTCAGAGAAAATTTTGCTTGGCTTCCCCAATTTTGCTGAATGCAAACTCAAGGCTTCTAATAAAATTTGAACATACCACTGAATCTTCTTCTTTCTTTATAATTCTAACATGGCTTTTATGAAGATTATTAACAGATGCATTCTAGGGAGCAACATCCTCACCTTCTATCCCCAGTCTATCTGTTATCATCCAACCTCGCTGCTATATATTTGTGGCCTTTTGATCTACAATTTGATCGAGAGTGTATATACCTTTGTTTTTAACAAATTCTCTTAGCCTATCAGGCAATATATACTCATTTTTGCCATCAAAGGTTCAACACCCATCCTTGCTGTCCTACCCGAATCAACCAACAATTTGATTGAGGGTGTATGTACCTTTGTTGTGAACAAATTCTCTTAGCCTATCAGGGAACCTAAACTCATTTTTACAATCAAAGGGTCAATACCAACCCTTACTTGCTGTCCTGATTCCTACCCGAACCATCCAAACCAATAGGCTTTAATGAGTAATTACTCTCCATGGCCTTTTGACTACCAAAGATTTACCACAAAAGTGAATGTTCTTTAAGCCCTAACCACCTTTTTCCTTTGGCTTCGTTATTACCCTTCAGTTAACCAGGGGGATTCCTTAAGTTTCTTTTTTGGGTTTCACTGTATTATTGTGTTCTCTGCAATAATCTCCGCGATTCCGTATTTATTTCTGTCTTCATTCCATTCTTAGTATAATATGAATCACTTAATTCGTGATCTATTTCCACATCTAAAACTGTTTCATCAATGGCAAATACAATAAGGGGGATGCATGATTTATCTCTTCATTGTCTAATGTCTTGCATTCTTTAGCTAAGGGATGCTTTTCATCTTGAATAATCAAGAATGCCACCAACTTGTGCTTGTGAACCAGAACAGAGGCTTATTACATGGTGTTTGAACTTTGTGCTTTCTGACAATTGCTGAGACAATTTTACTGTGTAGAAGTTTGCACCAAAATGTCTGCAGAACCTCATTTGCAACTGCTCCTTGTTGTACTTTTGGGTCCCATTGACCAATTTTGGTTATTTTTGGACACTGAACAAAAATATGTCTTCTTTCGCTGTAGAAGTTTTATCCCGCTGACTTGTCAACAGTGAAACAAATCGCTTAGTGTAGTATAATTTTTTAGCTAAGAAGGGATATTGGAAGGATAAAGTGGACAATTGATGCCCATGTGTGATTTGGTCTTCAAGGGGATTGAAATCTGAGTATGCCTTAGACTGCTACTGTAGATGTCCTTATCTTCTTGGCTATCTATCTATGATAGGAGATTTCCATGCTATCATCCCTTTGAAATCCAGCATAACTGACCTGGTAGTGGATTTCATGCTTCTAATGTGCCAGTGATTCTCAGCTAAGATTGCGAGAATTGGCCAGGTGTGAGAGAAAAGAAAGCAATAAAATGTGCTAGTCATTACATACTTGCATAACCTCTAGTGTCTTTTGAGTTCCTCCATGGTGAAGCATGTGCTATCTTTTCAAGGAAAGAAACCTTATAGACCTACAGTCCTGATATTTTCAAAAAATTCATGGGCTGCCTCTTTCTGATGTTAGGACTGTAAATTGTAGCTGTTTTTATGTCTGCAGGTTCCTTCAATGGTTCATGAGTATTCATTTTCAAAATATTGTAGACCTAATAGAAAATTTAGTATTGTTGCTAAGATAGTTTAGTTTGTTTCTTTGTTCCTTCTTTGCAAATTGAGTTATGATTTCTCCCTCTGTTGTGTCTTTCTTCCTTATACTTGCTAAGTGAAGATATGATTGCATCCTTTTTGTTCTCAGCTTAGTGGTTTTACTCTGTCCTTATGTTAAAGTCACCACTACAAGATTGGTTGAGCAGTGTAGACCTCAAGTCACCACTACGAGATCGTTTCAGCAGTGTAGGCCTTAGAGTTCCAAACCAGTTGTTAGACTTATTGCAAATCTCATGACCAACATTTTCTGGCCTTAGATGTCGGGAAATCTGCTGGGTGACACTATACTCAGCCATCTTTGTTGTGTTTTACTGGTATGCGGATTGTCTTGCAACCCTCCTTTTTGTCCTCGCCCCGTTTTGCCTATTGGTTTTTCTTGTTCTTCATTGTATTTCTTGTACACATTATTACATTTCATATATACTTTTTTGGTACTATTTGTCTGAGATGCTTTAGAACCCCCAATGTAACATCTGGATGTTGTACTTTTGTATTTCCATTTGTTAGATTTCCTTAAAACCCAGTAACTGATTTGCAATTTTGTAAGTGTAAAACCAGAAATACAAACGACTGCTGGACTGGAAACTTAAATTACGAATACACTGAATTTTCTAACTTAGCATGCACAACAGAAAATAAATCAGAAGACAAACACATTCAACACATAGAACACAAGATATACCCGAGAAATCCCAACTCTTGGGAAAACCTGCAACTGTGTGTGTTTTCTATTAGCTGATTGCCGAAAACCCTTCTCTTGCTGAGCCAATCACACACTTGCTGTGCTCATTGAACTGGCAACTTACTCGCTCTATTTCCTCTTATAATTTCAACCTCAACCCCAACCCCAACATCGCTTTCAACGGCTGAGATTAAATCATAAGTTAACTTATGAATTTTTCCTAAGTCCAACTTTAGGAAATAGTTAAATAAATTAATATTCCGCTAAAGTGGCTGTCTTGTGGGTCTCTTTGCTAGCCTTAGCACCTAGGCAAGTAGAACCCTTATTTCTCTACTCCAAGCAACACTCCCTCTTAGAGAGGAAGGTGTTATGCACTACACTGAACTTCTCTATGGGGTAAACAAATCTGCTCCTTGGCAAAGCTTCTTGGTTAGAATGTCTGCTGTTTGCTCCTTTGTTGGTATGTACTGGAGTGTAACTATACCTCTCTGAACAATATCCCTAGTGTGATGATAATGTATGTCAATGTGCTTTGAGTGATTATGAAACCTTGGATTCTGAGAGAGCTTGATGCAACTCTGATTGTCACAGTGGATCACAGTGGGCTCCAACTCTGTCCCAAACAAGCCCACGAGAAGCTTCTTCAACCAAATAGCTTCGCACCTTGCCAAACTGGCAGCCATGTACTCGGCCTTCGCTGAGCTTAGTGCAACTGATCTCTGCTTTCGGTTGATCCAAGAAACAACTGTTGATCCAACACTGAATGTGCACCCTGATGTGCTCTTCTTGTTTGTGGAGCTCCCTGCTCAATTTGCATTAGTGAAGCCCTCAAGCCTCATCTCATGAACCTGTTTATAACACAATCCAAACGCTACTGCCCCCCTGAGATATCTCAATACATGCTTAGTAGCAACCTAATTCGCTCTGGTAGGCTCGACCATAAACTAGTTCAAAGAGTTAACTGCAAAACATATGTCTGGTTGCATGTTTACCAAATACATCAGTGACCCTATTAATTGTCGGTAAAGTGAAGCTTCTACTCATTTAGATATGGATGTATCTACCTTCCTCCAGTTTGTGACTAGAGGTGTGGTCATGGGCCTACAATCCTGCATGTGAAAGCTCCTTAGAATCTTCACGGCATACTTGCCCTGCCCCAAGAAGATCTCACCATCACCTTGCCAAACCTCCAGCCCAAGGAAATAGTGCATCAACCCCATACCCGTCATCTCAAACTCCCCTGCAAGATCTCTCTTGCACTCTTAGATGAGCTTATATGCACCTGTCAAAGTTAGATTGTCCACATTTAGCACCAAAATAGCTGACTCACCTCCAACAACAATGTAGTAGATGTTGGGGTTCACTTCACTCTTGGTAAAACCTAATCCTTGAAGCTAATTGTCTATTCGAGCGTACCATATGCCCATGGAGCCTGTTCAAACCCATACAAGACTCTCTTGAGTCTGCAAATGTCAGTCTCCCTACTGCATGTCTCAAATCCCTCCAACTGCACAATATAAATCTCCTCCTCAACAAACCCATTGAGGAACACTGTCTAACCAGTGTTGCGAACATCGTGATTGGGTTTAAATCGGCGAGGGGAAAAAATTGTAAAAATGGGGAAAAAATCTGTAAAAATCGGCAAAACATTGGCAACATTAAAAAAATATAAAAAATTCATTTTTTTTTTTTCAATTTTTAAAGTATCTAAAGCATCCACGGTTTTTTTGGCGATTTTTTTTCGAATTTTATCGCGATTTTTTGGCGATTTTTACGTTTTTTTTGGTGATTTTTAAGATTTTTTGGCGATTTTTTCAAAATGAAAAAATCACCAATTAAATCGCCATGCCGAAAATCGCGATTTTCGCAACAATGGTCTTAACATCCATTTGGTGGATCCTCCACCCCATCTGCGCTGCAATAGCCTTGGCATAGGAATATTTGACCACTGGGGCAAAGGTCTCGTCATAATCGATCCCCTTTACCTACGATAACCCCTTTGCCACAAATCTTGCCTTATATTTCTTGATGCTCCTATCAACCCCATGCTTGATCTTATAGACCTAGCGAGAGCCCACCACAGATTTGCCTTTTGGCCTTGGCACAACTTCCCAGACATCATTTTTCATGATGGAGGCATACTCCTCTACCATGGCATCTCTCCACACTTGTTGAGTGGTTGCCTCCTGATAACTGGAAGGCCTGACATCCAACAACTCAGTCATAAGTGTCATATATCATGTGTACCTTTGTGGTTGTCTGCTCTATTGAACTGATGTGCTAGGAGCACAAACTTGCTCCTGCGCCTCTTGTAGCAGCTGATCTGCCCATCTCGTTCTCCTTCTCCTTGTGCTGGGAGGCACTGCCCGAGTGGGCTCCACTCTCTCCTCCATCTGCGTGTCCCTGTCATCCTTATGCTGCTCGGTCAGCCCATCAACATGTATAGCTGTAGTTTGAGGTACTCGCTGAGCCTCCTACTTGGGAGCTTGCTGCTCCTCTTGCTGCATTGTAGCTTGCTCGCGCTCTAAGGACTTACTCAAAGCCCTTCCCTCGTCAAACTTCACATCTCTCCTAATTACTGTCTTCTTGAGTGCTAGTATATATATCTTGTACGCCTTGGATGTCTCACTGTAGCCCACGAAGATGCCCTCCTTTATTGTGGGCTCCCATTTCTTCCCTTTCACTTTGGTACATGGCAGTACACTAGGCTACCGAATATCTGGAAATGTGACACATCCGGTTTCTTCCTTGTAAATGCCTCCTCTGGTGTAACTCGCCCCAACACTGTGTGGGCTCTGGTTTTGCAAGAAAACTGTTGTATTGCATGCCTTAGCCCAAAGAAACTTGGGCAACCCTTGATCATGCAACACGGCTTTGGTCGTTCCAACTATGGCCTTGTTCTTGCTCTCTACCAGCCCGTTCTGTTGAGGATTATATGGTGTAGTTAGCTCCCTCTTGATGCCCTCCATGGCACACAGCTCCTTGAATGCATTCGAGGTGTACTCCCCCCATTATTAGACTTCAACTCCTTGATTTTCTTGCTAGTTTGGTTCTCAACCAAGGCCTTAAACTCCATAAATTTCCAGAAGACTTAATCCTTTTTTTCATGAAAAATATCCAGGTCTTCATTGAGTGATCATTTATGAAGGTGACATAGTATTTGTACCCATTGAGGGATGATGTAGAGAAAGGACCACAAACATTTGAATGAACAAGGTCTAAGATACTTTTGGCCCTATTATCTCTTCCAAGAAAAGAGGATTTGGCATGCTTGCCAAGTGTGCAACCTTTGCACACCTCATGCTGATCCATATTGCATTGTAGCCGTCTTGTTGCTATCTCCTTGAGAATCTTCAACGCGTTATGGTGCAAATGCCCCATGCGCCTATGCCACAACTGCCATAGCTCCTTGCTCGAGTCATGACTCCCTTTGCTGGTTAATGTTGCAACTGTCTCAAACTACAATCTGTACAGGCTTTTGTGCCTAACCTCGATTTGCTTTGCCACTTTGGAGTATGAGGGTTTTATAAAAACCCTACCCTATCTGAAGGTCACCTCTTACCCCTTATACTCCAATGCTGAAACTGCAATGAGGTTCTTCTTGAGCCTAGGTATGTAAAGGACATCTCTGAGATACAAAGACTTCCTCTCAGATCGAACTATACCAGTTTCCTTGACCCGATACTTGCCATCATCTCCCATCTCAATGTCGAACTACATGTCCCTTTCCTGATAGTTTGCTGAAATACTTCTTGTTTTCTATCATATGATAGGACACACCACTATCCACATACCATAAACTAGTAGCCATTGAGCTTGCCATGCAAGCGATGAGTGAAAACTCCTTCTCAAAATGAGAAGAGAACCCATCTATCTCTACATATGCTGTTATTTGGTCTTTCTTGGACCCTTTCTTCCTATTAGGGATGTTGAAAATGTAGTAAGCAAGGTCTTATGGCTTGTGCTTTAGCCAGTGAAGACCTCGAATTGTCGTTCTCCATGTATGAGAGCGAGCTCATGAGTTCAACTTTAGTTAGGATGAGTTATTTCCAGTTTACTGGAATAATCTACAAGTTAGCATGCGTAGAGTTGGAGCTTTAGTTAAGTGGAAGTCTTCATCAGTTTGACTAGAGAACGAGGTGGCAGTTAGCAGTTTAGTTAGAGTGAGTTAGCCTTCAATCTTGATTGAAGGAAGGATGAGTTAAGAACTCCAGTGTTGATTGGAGAGAGAAAGAATGTGACTCTCAGTTAACTTGTTAATCAAAACTCGAGTTCTAAATTTAAATTGGGTCTTCTTGCATGTTCGAATTAGGCCTATTAAGAGGAGGACAAAGGCACAAAGAAATCATTGTTTATGTGCACAAAGATTTGTGTGACAAGACAAAGCTCACAAGTTTGTGAGAGAGCCTTGATTGTGGGGAGCGCATGAATTGTTCCTAAGAAATAGGAGGAACAAGTGCACTAGGATTTAAGAGTTGGTGGTGTGCAGAGAAGAGGAACTGGGACCTAAGAAATAGGGCTGCCAAGTGCGCAAGGACTGAGGAGGCTTCTAGTGCGCAGAAGTGAGTAGGTTTTGCATAGCAATTCAAGGAGGTAGTAGAGGAAGACTTGTGTGCAAGAACTGAGATCAAGTAGTGATCAAGGCAGCGAAGATCAATTGTATAAGCTGAGATTTGTGTGAGAAGCAGAAGGCTTACTCAAGAGAGATAGATTGCTTTGTAATAGATTAATTGATCCAAGACAATCAATAAAATAACGACATCAAGCAAGCAGGTTTTCCCTGTTGGGTTTCCTGAGAAAAGTGTGTCAATTTGTGTGATGTGTTTTTAGCTCTGTGTTTTTATTCCGCTGCTTCTAAGTTGTTAAGTGTTAAAATTGGCAACTAGGGCCAAACTCCATGTGGGTCACCTCATTTATGGCAGTTGATATTTTTCCTAGATCCTCTTGTCGAGAGGTGTAGGATTGATCTAAAGATCATCTGATTTCGACAAGTATTTATGGAGATATAAATTTATTTTTATTTACTTGACAAATTGTCAAGGTTGGCCAACAGTTAAATGTGTGGCACACATGCCCAGTGAATCATATAAATACAAGAGAGGTTGATTCATTTTCTCATCATCTCATCTCACTCATTATTCTCTCTCTCTCCTTAGCTTTGGGTTATACAAGGAGCAACTCACACGTGGGAAGAAGGAGGACGCATAGGGCAAGGAGGATGCTGAAAGGAGGATGCATTAGGGCAAGGAGGATGCATTAGGGCAAGGAGGACGTTGAAAGGACGCAGAAGTTGCTGAAGGTCTCTTTGACCTGCGTTGACCAAGCGTTGACTCATCAAGGGTGCGGTTTTGGTGTGGCTGCCTCTCTTAGGCAGGGCGCAGATTTTGGCACAAAAATCGAGGAAATCCGTCCACAGGTTTGAGCAGCGTTGACTGCCCTAGTTTTGGGCAGCAGGTTGACTTCAGTCAACAACAGTTTGACTGTGTTTTTGGGGCTGTTCAAGAGTTGTTTCTTCAGGTTGTTCGAGGGCTAGTTGACCGAAACTTGACCAAGCATATTGGTGGTCAATTTCAACTCGTTTGACCAAATTTGACTTTGATCTAGGGTTTGCTGCTGCTGATATAAAATTACAGAATTCTGATTTTGTACTATTTCTCTTTGTTGAATTATTGAAGATAAAAGAAGATTTGATCAAAGGGTTTCCCCGCATTGGGGTTTGTCCTTGGCTAGCCGCCACATCTTATGTCTCTTGTCTTGGCTTGTTTTCTGTTGATCGTTTAATGTTCTATCTGCACTTAATGTGTATGTGATTGCTAATCTGTGGCTAATAAGAAGAAAAGAAGTAAATTGCTCTAAGCATAGAACATACCATAATTTAACATTAAGAAACTCCGTATCTTAGTGAAAGTTAACTAGTTTTAGTTTTTAGATATTCATCTAAGTAGTTGCAAAGTTTCATGGAAATTTAAGAAGGGCATTTAGTAGCATAATGCCCAATCAGGTGGCACGAAAAGCACTTTGTTCTTGCTGAGAGCTCGACTCTCCACCACTATTGCCCTTTTTACCGTTTGACTTGGCCCCTTCATTAGCTAAGGCAAGATTTTCTTCATCTTCCTCGGTCTTAACACGTAACCCAAATTGAGCTTGTCTGCAAATCTCCTCTTGGACATAGTCACCCCATAATCGCTCCCAATCTGGAAGCTTTTCTCTGGCACAAATCCCATTCGTGAAGGCTTGCCACGACTTGGTGAAACCCAATAGAGATTCACTAGATCCCTATTTAGAACTGTCTCGCCCACACCAACCAACTCTTCCCGCACTTGGGTAAATTTGGTGAGGTAAGACATCGCAAAATCTGATTTGGATATTTTAATGTTCCTGAGCTTATCCTTCAATACCAACTTCTTGGCCTTGCTCGAACCATGATAGAGACCAATGATGGCTGTCCACATGGCTTTGGCTGTCTTCTTCCCGGTCAAGTGATGAATAATGTGGTCTTTGACTAATGATTCTTCTTGCCTTGGCATCCTTCTTGTTATGTTGAGCCAACTACTAAGGGTCAATAGGTGTAGTTGAGACATTATCAACGAACTCCTCTACCCCTTATTCCTTTAGCGCCACTGCTATCCTTATGCCACGAACAAAAGTTGGACGCACCATCCTATTTGTACTCAAATATGAGATTTTGATACACCATACTGTCAATTTGCACTGCTCAAAACAAATCGCACTGCCCAGAAGCCCTGGCGGCCAAATTGATATGATAAACTCACTCCCTCAGAATCATATAACTTGCTCCCGAAGATAAAAACTGTGTTTGATCTTCAATCATAAGCAATGCTATGATACCATGTTAGATTTCCTTAAAACCTAATAATCGATTCACAATTTTCTAAGTGTAAAACCAAAAACACAAACAACTGCTACACTGGAAACTTAAATTATGAATACACTGAGTTTTCTAACTTAGTATGTGTTACCACTCAATCTAGCAGTATCCCTAGGAGGAGTACCTAATAGACAACTACTAGACCAAATGGCAACAAAGGGACAAGGACCCACTGTTACCTCAGTTGATGCCCCTTGCTCTTTACGAACTTTCATCGATGGGAGGAGTTCTGGTATGGAGGAAATAACTTGAATGATAGGATCAATGGCAAGGTATAACATGATTTCCAAAGCCCATTCAAAGGAGAGGCTCAATTAATGGTTCAAATGCTTAAAGGAAAGATGAAAGGCTCCCTAAGAAAGACCTATGAAAGATGACCTTGGGCTAAGGAATATCCAATAATGATGAGTGCCTAAGATCAAAATTTCCAAGATCCCTCACTTGTGATTGGTGTGTTTATACTAGGGTTTAAAGTGAGGCAAGGATGGCTCATTGAATGGAAAGATTCAATTAAAGTGTGAGCTTTGGGAGAAGCTAGGGCGACTTTCCACAAAAAACCCCTTGAGAGAAATACTATAAGACACCAAGGGTTGAGAGATATACCGTGGTAAATGCTCATCCAATGATCACCTATAGTTAAGAGAAGATGTTTTCAATGATGAACTACAAAGTGCAATTTTTCTTGTTGGTGCAATTGCTAGGGCATCAATTTATTTAAAATTCGACTGTCGTAATTCGTTCAAAATTGGAGGATGCCTAGAGGAGACACAAATGAAGAAACATGTTTGGACAAAATCCTAAAATTTCGCACCAAGCCTTAGAGAATCTCCTTATCCTTGGGGGATGAAAAAGATAGGAAGAAAAGAAGTGAAAGAATGATATTTCGTTAATTTAATGTGATCACCAAGGATCTAGGACCACTGCCTGGCTATTGGGAATATTGGAGTCAAAATGATTAAGATTTAGGAACTTCGCTCTTCAAGGAGGCTTAAAGAATCAACTATGCTATTTGTGGATGCAACTTCACAAAAACTTTAAACTTTTATACTTCAATATGCAATATTTGATGGAGTTTCAAGGTAAAAGGTGCACAACCTAGCCTTAGGAAAATTTGTTTTTCTCACCAAGATGAATAACATATGCAACAAACCAAGATTACAAATGTTTCATAAATTCACATTAATTTTTAGGGCACAAGTAAAATCATGACATAACATTCCATACATAGACAATGAAACATTATGAATTCGCATGAAAAGAGCACCTACATGACAAAAGAATATATCCATCCATAAACTTGCCAAATAGAAGCTCCAAGAGAGATAGCGAAAATATTCCATACATCAAAATGCATTCAATCATCCAAATCATTCCACAAATTACAGGTTCAAAATCTTTAGAAAGATATATCCGAAATCCAAGTGATGATGAATGAGAGAGAACACCTCTCTTATATTGATACAACCCTTTAAGGGGTTCGAATAGCCTAATTTAGCCTAATGATGCCCCTATAATAAAATAATGTGCAAAATAACAATACTTTTGGTGACAAGCCCACTAAGTAGCTCCATAATAAAGAATAATCAACCTCTCAAGAGGGCCGAATTGATAGAAATATGGCTAGAGGGCCATTGGAAGGTCAAATGAAGTCCCTCATGTGCCAAAATGAGTAGGAGAGCTACAATAACAGTGCTGAAGCGGGTGGCCCCTTGATCTCCAAGCAAATGACCTGTGGTGCTCTTAAGTGGATGTGGGGGCAAAAAGAACATCCTCATGGGTCTCCAATTGAATCGATCAAGCATGTGCTCCATCTGTAAGGGCTAAATAATGATGCAAGCCCTCCCTTGTCTCCTTATGAGAGACAAAATCTCATCTGGGCCTTGGATTAACTGTGGTGCAAGTGTGTAGCCGGCTGGGCTAGGTGGTCCAGGTGCATCATCATCATCGAAGAAGTGGTACACGAGTAAGCAATAAATAGTGCTGAGGGATCCCATGGTGTGGCTATCTGCTCTTATAGGCTCTAATGCCTCCTTCGTTCTCCTATTGTGTCATATTTGTACATCCTTCAATCCTATCCCAAGTTGTTCTTAAGGGGGGATGTTAGGATATTTCGACACATAGGAAATAGTTAGGTATAACTTGGTCTAGTGTAGAGTTAGGTAAAGTGTGTTTCTTTACTATGTACTTTTGTAACTTACAATTCGAAGATCATGATATGTTCTAGACATGAAGTGATCCAATGGTTCATTCTCTCCTCGGTATTACTAACACTTGATCCATGGCTTAACACTCGATTGGTCCATGATCCCTGTGTTTTCGTCAGATCTTGTCAAAGTTTGGCTTTTAGCAATAACATTCGACTACACTTTGGTGTGATAATCAAAGTGCCATTCAACTATGAAAAGATCCAGTCCAACATCAGCACAGCAAACACATTGAACTACACATGCACTTCATCAGAAAGCTCTTTCATTACCATGTTCTTGAAGTGCAATATTGTTCAACTGATGATCAAGTTGCAGACATCTTTACAAAGCCTCTCACAGAGGCGAAGTTTACTAAACTTCGATTTATGGTTGGAGTTCAGGAAGTTGTCACTAAGGGGGGATAGTCTCTAATTCCCCCTTCCTTCTCCTATTGTGTCATATTTGTAGATCCTTCAATCCTATGCCAAGTTGTTCTTAAGGGGGGATGCTAGGATATTTCGACACATAGGAAATAGTTAAGTTTGGTCTAGTCTAGAGTTAGGTAAATTGTGTTTCTTTACTATGTACTTTTGTAACTTACAATTTGACGATCACAATATGTTCTAGACATGAAGTGATATGACAGTTCATTCTCTCCTTGGTATTACCGACACTTGATCCCTGGCTTAACACCCGATTTGTCCATGATCTCTATTTAAAGAGCATGGAGGGTTATTTGTAAGGTGACCATTCGCGAGAGAAGCTTATGTAAATTTTCTTTCTTTTATTAATAAATTGCTTGGAGTGGCCGCGTTGGCTCAGGCCGTGGACTGTTTCCCTCTTTAAGGGTTTTAACCATGTCAAGAATACTGGTGTATTGATCTGTGATTTGTTTGTGAGCGGTGTCCTTTGGTGTCCTATCTGAGGAACTTACCTTGTAAACTCCTACAGCTCTCTGCTATAGTGGAGGCCCATGGCTTTGAACGCTCACCTTATAAATGCCATGAAGACCCTCTGGAGGGCTTGGATCCCGTATAGGGAGACCAAACCCCAAGATGAAGACCCATCGACAATCTTGTATAAGATCCAATGCATCTCCTCGCCTTCCAGTACAACAATTCATTAATGCAATTGAGCAAATGAGCTTACAAATCATGGAACCAAGTGGGCACTTCATAGTGGCATGCCCTTCCATAATGGGCTTTAGAATGTATAGTTCTCCTTAGGTTCACGAGGGATGTTAATCAAGGACCCTATTAGGTGGTTTCAACCTCTAGGGGAATGACAGGTCCATGGTACATCCGTTAGATTTCAAGTGTCACATGAAATAATGATGGAATGGAGTGGGGGAACAGGGAAGGCTCCAAGCCACATGCCATGGTACAAGGGTGGCTATATCAAGGGAAGCCCACACATGGGTGTATAAATGTAGGAGGGAGCAATCGTGGTATATGAGTTACCCCGACCTTTGTTTTTCCACCCTTCTTCATATGCCTTTTACCTTTTATTGATTTTTCTTTTATAATTGCTTGGGGCTTCAGGGAATGAGAGCATGATGTGAATGATATAGTAGTGAATACCCCTTAAGGTTAGGTAGTTCATCGCCCACCAGGGGTTGGGACACGTTGAAGAAAGTGTAACTAGGTTCGGTATCTACAAATGTAATTTTGATCTTTGTACTTGTTAAGAAAAATAAATATTATTTTTGTAAATTATAAGAATGAGTTTCTTGTTCATTCCATAGGTCTAGGAAAGTCAAAGAGTCAATGACATGTGTGAAGAGCTCTTCTTGGGCATAGATGCAATTGTGGTCTTGATGGTGTCTCAATAAAGATATCAGTGGTGTAGTAATGATCTTAGTGCAACAATGATGATGATATCAGTAAGAGTGCAATAATGATCTAAGTGAAGATGGAGATATGATACAACCATCATCTCAGTGAAGGTGCAAGAATAATGATCTAGGTAAAGCAACATCGTTGATGATGATCTCAGTAGTAAGAAGAGGATTAGTGTCTTGGTCTTGGAGTGGCCTAGTAGGTCAAGGGTCAAGGTCTTGGTATTCGTCAATTGGAATCTCTATAAGAAGAATTGTGTGCGGGTTTTCCTCTCCAAGAGGGAGAGGTTTTGGCCCTGGCAGAAAGCCAACATCTTGTGTCCTTGTCTCTTTGTTTTGGTAGCAGTTTGATGAAGCAAACACACACACTAATAATAAGAAGAAGATCAAGCTAAGATAAATTGTAAAGGCACTTCAAAAATTGTTATCATGCTAAGAAGAATCACTCTAACTCTAATTGCCCTAGATTCTTCAACATGGTATGTTCAGAAGTCAAAGGAAGGGCAACAAAGAGACATACAAGGATCAATGTTCAAAGGCATCAAAGTAAGGTTAAGGGTTTTGTCAAGAATAAAGGATCAAGTCTACAACAAGCAGTCTACATCAACAAAGATTATCATTATGGAGAAGGTCGAAAACCTGAGGAGTAGTCCTAATCTACACTACAACAAAAGGAAAACATAGTACCTTTCACAGTCTTGGTGCTAGCCTCAAAATTTGGGTGTCATTATAACTGATGTCATACCACAACAGTCCTAATAACTTAAGCAGTTTTAATGATTGGTATTGAACAATGCTCGAAGGCCACAAAGATCTTTGCTCATGCTAGTCAACTCAAGCAATGTTCTACTCTAGCAAGGAGCATTGCAACACGGTTACAAAGATATACGGTGACAACATACATTATAACAATATCACTTCAGAAGGAGAACACTATGCCACATCTCGGGTGGACATCATGACAGTGCTCTCAAAATTCTTGATTTCGATTCCATACCCTCACAGTCAGGGAATCTAATCTCAACATGTCATAAAAGGCAGTAGTGCTTGGTGCTGAACAATGCAAGGAAGTCACAAGAAAGGTTCTGGTACTCTATTGTATCAGGGAGCTCAAGCAAGAATCTCATTGAAGGAGATCACTCAAGAAAGCATCAAGGTGAAGATTTCATCTTCACATGACAAGTAAGTATCTTTTATTCTATATTCAAGTTTGGTTAAATGACTTCATGATTGCAAGGACATCTATGAATTGGATGGGTTATCAAGATTCCTTGCTTGAAGAAGGAGAATAGACATAGTCCTCTAAGTAGCTGAAGTCATCAAAAGGTCTCCTCTGAATTTACAAAAAGGGATATTTATGAAAGATTCCCTCACATAGCAAAATTGGAGACATCAAAGTGATGTAGATGATAAACTCATTCTCTTAAGGTGCAATGAAGAAGGTTACATGAAATCTGATCTATATGAAAGTACAGGGTATCAAAGGATGTAGGATATCTTTTATCTACAAGACCTAGAAAGGAAGATAACCATAATGCACTAACAATCAAAGTAACAAATGTCCATGAACAAGAAGGTTACCTCATTCAACAACTTGTGGTCTCTATGCCAAATAGAGAAGGACAAGCTGATGGCAAAAATATTGAAGGTTAAAAGAACTCAACCATGTGTAGAAAAGGAAGGCAAGGTTGGTCCTCAAGCAAGACAAAATAAGTATAGTTAAGATTCAATGCTATAGAAAGATTTTGGAAGCTCATATCACTGAAAGATGGAGGAAGTTGAAGGAAAGGGCCAAGGAAAGAGGGAGTAACAAATCTCTCTATGAGTAAGATAGTATCACTCACAAGAAGGTCCTATCATAAGCTCCTAGATCTTGTGTTATAAGATATGACAATGATAATAAGATGCATCATGGCATCATGGAAGCATTAGAAACAAGAGCACGTAACATCTCCATAGGGATCATGAAGGACAAAAATCCATGGCAGACAACATGTAGGATATATAGCTCTTGGGAACCTCAATGGACATTGAAGGAAAGAAAGGAGTCATCTAAGGCTCATCATACATCAAGTCAAAAAGGAAACATCTGCTAGTTGGGGATATACAAAATCCTCAAAATTCTCTGATGGAATCCTCATTTTAGGGTTCACTAATCTAGAGAGGCAGCAAGTGTTTCAATAGCAACTGCAACTTATGGAATCCATGAGATGATGATGTGATGACATGAAGCAAATCAAGGGATTGAAAATCTTCTCAATCGAGGAAGCTGCTGGAAGAAGCCTCTATGACTTGAAGGTAAAACAAGGTGTGTATGCTTATGTTTAATATTATAATGTCATGTCATATGGTTGCAGGTAACATGGATCACCGCTTCTATCTTGAGAAGCACGGACAAGAGAAAAATGATCTCTTCCTCTGAAAAAACACAGGAAGACATAAGTCACACTAGATGAAATCAACATAATATGTCCTCATATGAAGTATGAGGTGATTGACTACAATAAATAAACTCTGATTGAAAGCTGTGGAATTTGTGAGGAAGGAAGAGATCGTGAGATATGCAACCATGATGAAAGGCAATCAACATCCAAAAGACCAAGAATATTTGACTAGGAAATGTCTCATAAAGATATGAAGACTCTGATAAAAGTCTGAAAAGAATGAAGACCCTTTATAATGGATATCTTTGGGAGATGTGACAATATCTGTGCAAGATGCTGATACCTACAAGAAGATGTTAAGATGAAGAGCCATCTCGTAAGGTATGATTTAATTTAATATAATTTCTTGAATAATATCTGGATGAGTTCATGCAGGGCTACTAGAACAAGACTTGTAAGTAAAAGTGCAACCAACATTCATGCGATGGATGGAAACTCCTGAAAGAAACATGGAGAAAAAAAGAGTAGCCATATGAAGAAGGTTCCAGATATGTACCAAGAAGGCCACTTTCCATGCAGAAAGGAATGACATGACGGAATAAGAAGGAAAGTGATCAATGGTTGCTGCCCTACAAGGAAGAAGCTCAACTAAATTTCATGACATCAAGGAGAGAAGTTGATCAAGCAGCTGAAGGACCCACAAAGAAAGAGTTGCTGATATATAGAAGAGTCCCTAGCTAAGAGGGAGCTTTGACAGGTCCCTGATCAAGAGGGAGTTTGAATTAAGATCACCCTTGATTACAAAGGTGTGACAATTGTGTTTTTCCATGTCATGTGTCATGCACTAGACCAGGACTAACAACTATAAGTCTAGATGAAGACCATGACTGGAAATGTAGACACATGATAGACACAACATTCTTGTCTTCACTTGGGAAGGAAGAATGGAAAAGGGGAGGGGGAAGCTAACTCCTTGTGGACCCACTGGACAAATGTGGACCCGGATGGGAAATATGTGAAGAAGGGTTATAATGAGTAGTGGGGAATGATGTATGTGATGTCGGAAAGCGGGACCACGCAACCAATATCGGGGTTTCTCATGTAATGGCACTCCTAAAACTAGTAGCCAATAGAGGAGATCCCACGAGACTAGGTTACAAGGTTAACCGCCAAGTTGGACGAGGGGACAAGAGTACGGACCTAAGTTGCAGGAAACGCAGGGGGAGGGGTCGTTTCCGTACGGAAACGAAACGGAAACGCGTTTTCGCGTACCGTACGACGTGGAAATGCGTTTCCGTCCGTACGGGTGCGTTTCCCGAAATGGAAATGCGCCTGTACGGACGGAAACACGTTTCCACGCCGTACGGCCCCGTTTCCCACAAAATAACACTTGTTTTTAATTTTTTTTGTAATTAATTTTTAATTTTTTTTAGGGTTTCTAATCACTTCTAGAAACCATTTCTAAAGTTATAAAATAGCAGTGCCTCTCATTCTCTCATCACACTATTCAGCAAGGTGTTTCTCTTGGAGATTGGCAGTTGTTTCAGTAGCTGGTGTTTTGAGCATTGAGCAAAGTAGATTTCAGCAGCGGGAGAAAGAGATTTCGGCAGCAAGAGAAGGAGATTTCAACAAGAGATTTCTGTAGCAGCAGATTTGGCTCAAGCTACAGCCATATTTCTCTTCTCTTTTCTGGCATTTCCGGGTAGTTTCAACCACAGAAAATTAATTTGGGTATGCCACATTCATTTTGTCAGTTTTTTCTTACTATTTCTTTAATTTTTCTAGGGTTTATGCAGCTAAATTGCTGAAAAACGTTTTTTATTTATAGATTTGTTTTTAAATTTATTTTTGCAGCAAATTTGGCTCAGCTACAGCCATATTTCTCCTCTTTTCTAGCATTTTAGGGTAGATTCAGCCACAGATAATTAATTTGGGTAAGCCACATTCATTTCTTAGTTTTTTTCTTACTATTTCTTTAATTTTTCTAGGGTTTATACAGCCAAAAATATGAAAAACGTTTTTATAAATTTATTATTTACAGATTTGTTTTTTTAATTTATTTTTGCAGCAATGGCTTCCAGCCAAAGTGCAGTTGCAACTTCAAACCCTAGGGTCAACCCAAGGGCTGAATATTATCCTCTTTGGAGGCATGTGACGAAGCTTCAAAAATGTGGAGGTGGTGGCTCATGGGAATGGCGATGCACTCTTTGCAATAATACGTACAAGGGCTCCTACCCAAGAGTGAA
>APFE030969248.1:112634-131911 GCA_000404065.3 Pinus taeda
TATATATTCGCGTTTCCCCGTTTCCAAAATTTGGGGAGGTCGCGTTTCGTTTCGCTTCCCCGTTTCCCCGTTTCGTGCAACTTAGGTACGGACCAAACCCATTCTTTCTGCTGAATCCCCCCACTAATCCATGCCCAAAAGTTTCCACGATAAGTAAGCAAAAATACCCAATTACATAATGAAAGCCATACCTTCGGGGTTGGAAGGCCAACCTTCAAACATATGACCATGACAGATAGGTGAGGATGCATAATGGCTGGCTTAGGTGGCGGAGATGATAGCACATCGTGCTATCTAGTGGATGCAAGGGGTTGTTGGCTGCCCGCTGAAGACAATGTAGGAGAAAAAATTCTCCTATGGGTGTCACCCATAGGTGGTGGGTAACAGTATGCACAACCGAAAATAAATCAGAAGACAAACACATTCAACCCATAGAGCACAAGTTATACCCAAGAAACACTAACTCTGGGGAAAACCTGCAACTGTGTGTGTTTTCTATTAGCTTGGCAAATAATAAATTTTCACGAGATTTATACAGCAAGGGAATGCTTCCCTTCGACAACAAACTCCACCCAAAAACTGATCTGAATCAAAAGCAAGACAACCCTTGCGCAGATCTGCTCCTCTGCGCACAAATGCACAATGTACAGCCATGCATGTTTATCTCTCTTTGTGCACTGTCACTCGCTATATGGCTGCATTGTTTGTGAGCTGGGCTAAGGCTATTTGGCCTCTTCCTTCCTGCCTCTCGATCCCTGATCTGCTCGCTGACTGCTGAAAACCCTTTTCTTGCTGAGCCAATCACACACTCTCTGTGCTCATCGAACTGGCCACTTACTCGCCCTATCACCATTAGCCATCTTTGGCGACTAATGACACTAATATGGAATAATAAATTTAAATTTAAGACCTGATCTCTAATGAACACTGAGTTTCCTATCCCTTGTCATCAGAGGACCTTAGTTTGCATTCTCACTGTGTAAGGATGCATATTCTATGACAGAAAATAATCCTGAAGGGTAATTTTAAGGTGGGAGTCTTGCTGATGTCTATAAATTCTGATGACTTTTTTAGAGATAGCCACAAACAATGGCTACAGTCTCTACTTTGTGGGTATATCTGGAGAGATTTGGGGACTATTGACATCGAAATGATTGAGTTGGGCAAGGTTGTGTTTTTGTGTTGCCTATGGATGGATGAATTAAGTCATTCTGCCAAGTTGTGTTTTTATGTTGCCTATAGATTGATGAATTAAGTCATTCTGCCTCCTTTGTGTTGTTGGTTGGGTTATATTAGGCCAAAAACATTGTTGTAGGCCAAACATATTCTTGCACATTCACAATGCTGCCCCCTCTCATTTTTGGGTGTGGATGCCATAAATCTTCTTTCTCAGCATTTAGTATGGTGTATATGTCTATTTCTTTGACAATTCAAATTATATTGGGTCCAATAATGAACAAATATATTATTCATAAGATTCTTCTTCAGCTTTTGGTATGTCATAGTCATGACTAATGTTGGGCTTTTCAAGGTAGTTTACTGGTCATGTTGCACATGTGAAAATTATATTTTTGTTAATTTCTAACATGGCATTTTCTAATGTAAAACACAGGTGATAATATACTCCCCTGGTAGGACAGCTACACAGCAAGGGTCTGGAAAAGTCGGAAAATGGAAAATCAATTTTGTGTCAACACAAAAGTATGCAAGATTATCCCATATGGTTACGAATTGTTTTAAGACTCTTATAGATAAGTGATTGTTATCTCTTCATTATCATATTCTTTCTTGAGTTTGATTACTGCTTGTTTGGAATATGTGTGTGCACGCTGTTGATTAACCACTGGGAAGTTTTGTGCTTTCTTTGTTAGGTGGGAGAACCCATTGATGGGATGGACATCAACAGGTGATCCATATGCAAACGTGGGAGAGGCTGGGCTTTATTTTAAAAGCAAAGAAGCTGCTCAAAGTTTTGCTGAGAAACATGGCTGGGATTATGTGGTATTCTATGCATACCTTCTTTGCTCAATTTTGTATATTTGTATATTTGTACGGATCTTTGTCTGTGACTAATTAAGTCCACAGATATTTTTGTATTGACTGCACAGTTTTTAGTATTCATGTTTTGTCTGATTCCCAAACTAGTCACCTCTGGTGATCTTGTTGATTTTCAAATTATATATATGAATTTTACGTGAATTGTTAAGATTCTTCTATTAAAAGTGTATGTACATGTGTGTGAATGTGAACTTGAAGATGCTTTACTATATATATTATATTCTTAGGCAATATACTCGAAAACGAAATGCTTGGTAGCTTGATATAGAAAATACAGACTATGGGTAGTATATCTTTCTTAATTCAAAAAACAGATTAGTGAGTGATTCTTTTTTATATGGCCACGTTTTATGAAAATGTCCCAAGGAATTGTAGGGAAATTATTGGATTTTTTTTCAGAATAAGGTAACCGCCTATCAACAATGTTACCTAAGATTATATCTGAAGTTAGTTCCAAGTTCCAACCTTGACATAGATCTCAAATTCTGAGATTGCAATAGCAATGCTACTGTAAGTGCAGGTTCGAAGTCGTAGTATTCATCAATTAAAAGAATACAAAGCACTAAATTTGGTTTTTTATGTCGTTCTAGAATCAATAATGATGTTTTTGTTTTGATACCTCAGTCAGTTTCTAATTTGTATTATCTGTTCCTTTGATTGTGCAGGTTAAGGATCCTCACACCCCGCTTCTAAGGGTACACCAAAATTCTTTTCCATTGCATCAAATCAATAACTCTTTTATGGTTTCGCGGCCACGCTTATTTACCTGTATTGTGAAAAAAATGCGTCTCGTTTTATTCTCCTCATCTCTTGCTTACTTTCTTGATACGAAATTAGGTTAAATGAAATACCTAGTGGAATTAGGATAAAATTCTTCCTTTCACTATTTATATAAACAAGAAATGTGAATATTTGGCATACAAAAACATGGGCTACATTTTTTGGCACTACAAGCTATTTCAAAACAAGCTGTGCTAGTTTTTAAACATCACCCATGAGTACTACAGACATCAAAACTAATACTTTGGCATACAATAATGCTAATAAAAATCTAGGTGGCACATAGGCATAAATAGCAGTAAAATCTAGCCTTCCAGTGCACACATCCAAAAGCACAAACATCAATAATCGTAACTTCGGCAATTGATGGGATGAGGCCCACTTTGAGTGGGAATTTGTCATTATTCCCCAACGCTTATTGGCTACCTCCGAATTTGGGATGGCAAGTGACGAGCACTCATCCTACTCATTCTTTGTAAAATACCCAATACCATTTTTACTTTGTTGAGGATATGTGATACTCTTGAAGCCTCCAATTTTCACTCCAAAATTTGTTGCTTTGTTACAATATCCTTGATTTAGTTGTCCTAATACTTTTCCTCACTGCCCTCTTGTTAACTAATTAACATATGTAGGCACTGTAATGCAGGTTTATACAATATAATTAAACCATTCAATCACCATGGCACCATCACTTTAAAATATAGACTTAAATTTGCAAAAATAAGTTGTAATTGAACAAACTAAAAAAAATGTATTCCATGACATAAACAACATTAATTCAACGTAATCACAAGTCATGAAAACTTAACTTTTTGAGAACTATCCGCTGCTTGAAGTGGGATGTTTCACCCAGCAATAAGTTCGTTGTTGCCCCAAATCTCTCTGAAACAGAGGCCACCCTAGATCTGAGGCTATGAGTCTGCAAGAGCAAATTTACGTATGGAATCTGGATAGCTCTAACTCTCTTCACATAGTACAATTTCCAGGTTCACAGTCAATTTTCCACCTACAACAATCCCAATCCATAGCTCTATTTCCCTATCGCCCTGCACAACCCAACGAATGGTATCTCTTTCTTTACTAAGCACTCCCTCAAGCTATCCCACTTCCCTCTAGGGCTCCAACGCAGTCTGCTAGGAGATTTTACTGTCAACATTCCAGTATTTTAAACTGTATTTCAATTTCTCAATGACAACAATTGCCATTAAACAGTCTTGATTTCCTTCATAATTCTCAGCTGTAATTTTGCATGAATCCTGTTGATTTTTAATGTACCTTGGACAAGTGGTTTCCCATGGGTTAGTCTCTACCTAAGGAAAAGTGTCCAAAATAATTATTTTCTTAAGTGTGACTTTATAAGTGGTAAAATCAATGTTAAATTATAAAGTGAAAAATGACTTTAGAAATAAAGTAAAATGTGGGTACTTTATTCAATGGGTGAGTTAAAAAACAGAAAGTGAGAATTAAATGCATATTTATTCTCATGCCTTGATCTAAATGAATTTGAGTCATTAGATCTTAGGGTTGCCCAAAAGTCATTTAGGGAAACAAAATGGGGAAAATAAAAGAGAGACTGCATTGATTCTTCATGAGCAGATTGGAGAAAGGAGGCTAAGAGCTAGAAAAAAGTTCTGAAGGATAAATTTGTTGCAGCAAGTTGAAGGAATGATTTATGGGCAAAGCTAGGCATGGAAATCAAGGGATAGAAGACAACAGAAGGTATAGTACGAACAACATTTAATGCTGTGCGCTGCACACTATTTGAGAGAAGTTTTGAGAAAAAAAGGTTTTTTGTTTAAAAAAAAATCCATATAGTCCATACATTTCGTCTCTGTATAGTACATATTTTTAGCTTCAAGTGGGCACAAAAATCGAGGCAACGTGGGCACCGTTGTCAAGGAGTTTTGGGCTGAAGAGATAAGTTGTATTTTGCTGTTTTGTTTTGTCTGCAAATGTATTTTTCCTGAGCTTGAAAGATAAATAAATTTGAAGAGCTCTTTAATTTGAAGGGGTTTTGCCTGGGTTGTGTTGCGGCTCTGTTTCTGTCCATATTTATTTTCAGCATGTGTTGATAGTCCCATGTGTTTTAATCTGAAAATTTCATTTCCAGAATTCTATATGTTGAATGTATGTTTATGAGAAAGGGCATTTAACTAAATGGGAGTGATAAAGTGAAATTAAAACCGGGTTGGGATTGTAGGAAACTTTCTAGTCATCAAATTTCAACATGTTATTACAACTACATGCTGAAAGTTGCAGTTTGAACAACAGAGAGTAGTTTGGGACAACAAACAGTTGTTTGGGACAACAAACTGAATTTTTGGACAACAAACTGATATTTTGGGACAAGAAGGTGAAATTTCACATGGATTGAACTTTTGGGACAACAAGGTGTGCTGGAAAGTTCATTTCTCCATTTTCTTGGTTTTGTAACTTTTGGACAGTAGTCATGGCCATGTTCTTAAGGATAGAGGACATATTGGATGAGATATCCAACTATGCCATTTGGAAGGGCAAAATTCAGACAATGTTTGAGGAGGCAGCAGTTTGGGACATAGTGCGGCAAGTGGTTGTACCTCCTACTGCTGCAGATGAATTTGTTGAATTCACAAAAAATAATGCAAAGGCCAAAAGGATTTTGATGGACAGTCTGAAGGATCATGTGGTTCCTCTGGTGAGAGGAAACACATATGCATATCAGATGTGGACAACTCTAACCACTCTATCAGAGTACCAATGAGAGCAAAAAGATAGTACTCAAAGAATATTTGAAGAACATCAGGATGACAAAGGCTGAAAGTGTAGTTCATTATCTTGGTAGGGTCAAACATGTACGTGATGATTTGACTGCTATTGGTGAGGCAGTTGCACCCACAGAGTTAGTTAGGATAGCTATAGCGGGACTTCCTAAGTCTTGGGAGGTCTTTGGAGATACTGTTACCTCTAGGTAGAATCTTCCCAATTGGGACAAATTCTGGGATGATTGTGTGCAACATGAGATACGGAAGATTGACAGTGGTGGGGTGAAGATAGCAGATGAGGAGGATGTATCCTTGATAGCCAAGGGGAAGAACAAAGGGAAGGCCAAGAAAGGGGCCTCATTAGATGGGGCTAAGGGAAAAGAGAAGAATAAGAAGAAGAAAGATATGGATATGTCCAAAGTCAAATGTTGGGTGTGTCAGAAGATGGGACACTATGCTGCAACGTGTCCTGAGAGGAAGAACAAGGTGAAGAAGGGTACTGCAGCTTCAACAGAGGTGGAGCAGTTTGATTCATAGTTTGACCAGGACTTTGCATTTATTTCTTCTACATTTAGTAAGAGTACATCATCTGATGTGTGGTACATAGACAGCGGGGCTTCCCGCCATATGACAGGTGCACAAGAGTTATTTTCAGAGCTTGCAGAGAGGGCACTTGATATTGAGATTGTACTAGGAGATGACCACACTATGAGAGCTATGGGTGTGGGGACTGTGACCTTTGAGAGGGAGTCTTTGCCTCCTTTGAAGGTCATGGATGTTTTGTATGTTCCCGGGATGAAGAAGAACTTGATTCAGTGTCTGCTATGGAGGAGAAGGGGTTTGATGTCACATTCTCAGGGGGTTAGGTATTGATGCATCTCAGGGGAGCTTCCATCACTTCGGCCAAAGTGATTGGAGTCTGCTTTGGGAAACTATACAGGTTCAATTTTCAGTCGGCAGGAGCATTGGTGAGTAGCACATCTGGTAGGACTCACACTAGTACCACCAGCAGTAGAGACTTGTGCGAGTTGTGGCACTGGAGGATGGCACATGTGCATCATGGAGCTTTGAGAGTACTGACTGGAGTTCCTGATTTCAGTGTCGAGCATTATGAGGTCTGCAGAGGGTGTGCTTTGGGCAAGTACACCAAGTTACCATTCCCAGCAAGCGACAGTAGATTTACATGTATACTAGACTTGATTCATATTGATGTTAGTAGTCGTATGTCTCATGTGTGTTTGGGTGGTTATGAGTATTATGTTATATTCGTTGATGACTACTCTAGGAGGATATATCAACAAATGAGCAAGTCGCCGATGTTTTTCACAAAGTCCTTGCCAAGAGGCAAGCATGTCCATTTCAGGGACAAGATGGGTGTGGTGAGAAACACTTTCCTTGATAAGAAGGAGTGCTGATTTTTAATGTACCTTGGACAAGTGGTTTCCCAGGGGTTAGTCTCTACCTAGGGAAAATGTCCAAAATAATTCTTTTCCTAAGTGTGATTTTATAAAGTGAAAGTGACTTTATAAGTGGTAAAGTCAATGTTAAATTATAAAGTGAAAAGTGATTTCAGACATAAAGTACAATGTGGGTACTTTATTTAATGGGTGCGTTAAAAAATAGAAAATGAGAATTAAATGCACATTTATTCTCACCCATTGATCTAAATGAATCTGAGCCAATAGATCTTAGGGTTGCCCAAAAGTCATTTAGGGAAACAAAAGGGGGAAAAGAAAAGAGAGACTGCATTCATTCTTCATGAGCAAATTGGAGAAAGGAGGCTGAGAGCTGGAGAAAGGAGGTTGAGAGTTGGAGAAAAGTTTTGACGAAGAAATTTGTTGTAGCAAGCTGAAGGAGTGATTTCTGGGCAAAGTTGGGCATGAAAATCAAGGCATAGAAGACAACATAAGGTACAATATGAACAACATTTAATGTTGTTAGTTGCACACTGTTCGAGAGAAGTTTTTGAGATTTTTTTTTGAAAAAGAACTGTAGAGTCCATACGGAATCCGTACAGTACAATCCGTATCCGTACAATACATATCTTTAGCTTCAAGTGGGCATGAAAATCGAGGCAAAGTGGGCACAGTTTTCAAGGAGTTTTGGATTGAAGAGATAAGTTGTATGTCACTGTTTTGTTTTGTCTGCAAATGTATTTTTCCTGAATTTGAAAGATAAATAAATTTGAAGAGCTCTCTAACAAGTGTTCCTTGGAGAAGATTGAAGGGGTTTTGCTTGGGTCTAAGTTGATAAATTCTGTGTATTTTTATGTGTTGCTGGTCTGTTTATGTCCATATTTATTTTCAGCATGTGTTGACAGTTCCATGTGTTTTAATCTGAAAATTTCATTTCCAGAATTCTGTATTTTGAATGTATTTTTTTGGGAAAGGGCATTTAACTGAATGGGAGTGATAAGGTGAAATGAAAACCAGGTTGGGATTGCAGGAAACCTTTTAGTCATCAAATTTCAACAATTCCTACAATAGTTCTATGACCGACTATTAATTTCTAACCATAACAACCTTAAATACTTCATAATATATCATATCTACTGAATATAAAAAGAAGGTTGAGATTTTAACATAGATAACATATAACAACAAAAGCAAATTAAAAACAACAATCTCAATTACATGCACATAAAATTTCTGTCCTTCAAAATCCGTTGTTTCATTAATTAAAGTTTACAACCTACATGGGCTCCCTTCTTGGGATAATGATCCTTTGAGGAAAAATACTAGTACAACAAGAACCTAGAATATGATCCAGCTGTTTTAACCCTTGATCTGTTGGTTGATCTGGATTCTTTCCTTGCTGCCCCTTGCACCTTTGCTCAAACCTTGCACACCTCAATGGAAGTCCTTCTCCACCCAATCTTTGTTCTCACTCTCATTATGTGTTGTGCTCAAGATGTGTGTTCTCCCTTAGCCCAACCTTCCTAATCCTTGAGTTGTCACTGTCATTGTGTCTTGTCACTTGTGCTCAAGATGTGTGTTCTTTCTTAGCCTAGTCTTCCTTCAAGTTTTAGTTATTGACTAAATCCACAACCCTAATTTCCAAAGTGATTGACGTTGAGATTAGATCTCAACATCACTTGAGATCAACGGTTAAGATTCATCTAATTCACTAATGTTAATAACCTTTGCATTTCATTAGATTAACTCTTACCTTATAGAAGTTAGTTACTTTAATAATTAAAGTAATTTCTAAGGTTAAGGGTCAATTAAGCTACTTCCACATGCCTAGACTATTGGAAATAATGAGAGGGGGGTGAACCAATATTTCACTTCAATTAGTTGATTTTAACTTTGCAGAGCATTGATTGTCATTAGCATTAGATTAAAAACATAAGTTAGCATCACATCACATGAACAGATAACAACACCATTCAACAATGCACAACATCCAAGACAGTAGACAAAAGGTTTTTAGGTGGAAACCCTTCCGAAAGAAAAACCATCGAACGCTTCTTGATATAGGTCTTCAAAATTTACATCAATAGGAAGCTCCAACTTCAATTTTTTTTTAGTATCAACTGAAGGAGGCTCCAACCCCTTGGTTTATAGGCTTCAACCTGGAGCATGCTCCAACGCCTCGATTTACCAACTTCAACTAGAACGACGCTCCAAATTCCTGATTTACCAGCTCCAATTGGAAGGATGCTCCAATGCCCTGACTTTATCAACTTCAACTAAAATGATGCTCTTGTTGAAATATTAGCGAGAAGAGAGTTCCTTGATTTGTGCTTTAATCGTAGGACCCAAAATGAGCTCCTTCTTGTGCATGACTCGAGTTGTTAAAAATTAGGAGATTACTTATAAATTAAGACGAGTTCCTATAATTTAGGAAGCAGTCCCTAAAAATTAGGATGAGCTAGGTGGCAATTAACAAATGGGTTGAAATTGAAGGTCTAGTTCTTGATTTTCTAGTGTGAGGTAATTGAGGAAAACACAAGTGATTGACTTGAAATAGGACGAGTTGCATGAGCAATTAACTCATGCTAACTCAATCAATCACAAAATTATTCCTTAATTAGAAAATCACTAATTTTAACCATTCAAATTGCCTTTAAAAGGAGGAGCGAAGGCACAAGTTTAATCATTGTTTTGGTGAGCACGAGTTGGTGAGACCAAGCAATAGGAAGCATGAGTTTGTGCTTGGAGCTTGTGAGAGGAAGAGTGTGCACAAGAAGCTTGTGCACAAGTTGGTTGAGGGCAACAAAGATCAACAGTCTTGCAAGGGTTTCAAGCTTAGATCAAGCTTGAAAGACAAGTGTGTCTTTCAGATTGAAACAACTGTATTTTGTAAGAGATTAATTGCTTAGTTTTTGTTATCAATAAAATTCTCATCAAGCAGAGGGTTTTTCCTAGTTGGGTTCCCTAGTAAACAAAAGTTGTCTTGAATTGTGTGACTATGTTTTATTCTTTGTTCCTATTCCACTATACTCTAGTAGAGAATTTCTGTCTTATGAATAGAACTAGGTTAAGAATTGTTCATTAAGCAGTTGCAAAAATTCGTTGAAAATCTACATGGTATCAAAGTACTTGGAAAATAATTAAGATCGTCACAAATGCATCTCATCAAGGCAACCGCATTCTACAGGAGCATCTGAAGTAGAGAAAAGGGTCAAGTTTGTGTCTCTTTCTCGTGATTTGATTTGCCAAGGTAGGGAGGGGGCTAGCTGATACTGGAAGGAGAAAATCTGGGAATGTTTTGGTACATGTCTCTCTGAAATTCAAGGTTGTAGAAGTTTGGTTCCTTGTAGGAGGCCGAACCTCAGTCGTAGCAAAGTGTAGACGGTCAAAAACACCTTTTTTGTAGGGCCGAAGTGTTATATTTTGTAGCATCAGATGTGTTCTAACCACAAAATTTTGTGGAGAGGCTAAAATAAATGAGATTTTCAAAATCCACGAATCGTTTCTGGAAATTCTGCCTAGAAATGAATTAATTAGATTATTAGTCAGTTTTTAATTATTTCCCAAGTCTAAACTTACGGAATATGGTTAATTAATTAGAATTAATTAAGTCAAGGTGTGAATGTTCTAGAAACTCACACAGATCAACTTCTAGTTAATTCTAGCCATTGATTAAGATTTAATCTTGGCTGGTGGAGTGCCAACAAAGGATTATAAGAAGTTGATGGGCACTTGGAGAGTACACTTGAGCAGTAGTTCCTTGTGTAGATCGAGCTAGCAGTAGTAGAGTTTGAGCCAGAGAGGGACGCAGTATCAGTGAGGGGTAGGGACAGTGATCCAGATGAAGATTTATAGATCCGAGAGGTAGTAGCAAGAGGATGAGTTATTCCCAGTGCAGGAACGCGAGTGCAGTAACGCGCAAGTGAAGGAATGCGCGAGTGCAGGAAGCGCAGGTATCAGGGTTGCTTAGGGAATATCTTTGCCAGATTTTCTAGTTGTTTGGGTCCCAGTTGGGCATCCATAGATGTACTCAGATTTCACTGCTGCATAATAAAATAAAACCCTCACTGTTGCACTGATTTTCCCAAGTTGGGTTTTTTCGGGGACATTTGTTCAAAAATAATTGTGTAAATTTATGTGTGTCTTCCAACATTTATTGTTCTAGTTTTATTTGTGTAGGTTGTAGTGTGAGTTATTCAGTATTTGTTGTAGGAAATAGTAAATAGATTGTTAAATTTAATTAACAATTAGGAGAATAATTTCCAGTTGCTGCAATTTCGGGTTTCAGAATTTTCACACGAAAGTTCAGGGAAGTTGCTTGAGGGAAGCAACATTAGTCAAGGTACCTGCACAAAGGATTTGAGAAGGTTATGCCAGGTTGTGGAGGAGGTTGAAGACCTTGAGTTAGAGCAGGTACAAAAGCCCTAACTAGTGAGCAAATCACCTCAGTACATGCACAAATTTGTGGGGTCTTCAAGACAACTGATAATGTCTTGAAAAAGGTATGTGTTTGTCTCTCTTCTCATTGATGGATGCTAGGTGTTGCCTCTAGGTTGGATAGGTTGTTTGGCATCTCAAAGAGTAGTGAGGAGGGTTGCTAGTAGGTGTCAAAAGGAGCCCTAAGTGCAGACCTGTGAAGGACTGTTAGGTCTGCTAGAAGAGGCAATGTTAGAGGCCCTAAGTACAATTCTTGTGAAGGACTACAACACTGTTAGTGGGCAAGTTTTTTAGAGTGCTTTCAAGGGAAGTAGGATGGCTTACCAAGGGTTGAGCGCATATCTCTGTCTAGAGGGAGCATTGAACTTCATAGGTTGGGAAGGGAGGATTATGATAATGTTGGAAGATAATGGTGTGGGAGAATTTGTGAAGCAAGCTATCCCACCACCACAAGATGCCCAACAATTGGCCCAACATAATACGAATGATATCAAGGCAAGGAGGATCATTCTAGAAAGGGTCAAAGATCTTATAATGCCTCATATCCATGGAAAAAATACAACATTTGAGATGTACGGTACAATCTTGAAGTTGTATTAGAGTATCAGTGATACCAAGAAGCTTGCTCTCAAGTAGGAGTTGAGCAGTATCCAGATGAGCAAGGATGAGTCCATCGTCCCATATTTGTCAAGGTTCACTCAGGTATGAGACGAACTAGATGGGGTGGGCATGGTTGTATTTGATCATGATCATGTGAGTTTTGCCTTACTTGGACTTCACAACCCCAAACCTATCCACACTACCCTTGTTTTGAGGTGATTAGGCCCGCTGCCTATCACAATTCAGCTGTCATCTGCAGCTCACCCCAAAACTAGATTTCCTTACCTTGATTGCTGTCTAAACAAATTTGATTAGGCTCCTGAGGATACTCGGCCTCCAAGCTAAAGCAACAGCCCTACAGACAGCTCATGCAACCTCTTTTCCTACGCAGTAGTAGCCTCTCTTCTGGGGCTCAATAGAAGTGCCCTAACTGCCTCTACTCCAGCATCTCAGTGCTCTTGAAAAGCCTTCAAGATAGGCCTGTGAGGAGCCTCCTCAACTTAGCCTAATCTCCAGCTCTTTGATCCTTGAGACAACCCTGTTCTCGGGCCTATTTGCACCCTCAAATAGCCCTCAAACTAATCCATATTCCCACAACAACTCGACCTCTAATATAAGCTCTCCACACTGTCTTTAAGTGACCTTAACATGCTGTCTTCAATTCCTCTTTGCTGCGTCTAATGGTTGTTCTCCATAACAACGTAGAGTATAAGAAATCCTTCCAAAACAGCATATAGGTTTAGGGCATCATGACTGTGTTTAGCTAGGGCATCCTCATCATCTTCATGACCGCATTTTAGGCCTTCTTCTCCATAGCTGCGTCTAAGGGTTAGGGTATCTTCTTTAGCGTAGAGCTTCTTTACGTTAGGGCAACATAGATACCCTTTCTTGACAGCGGCTAGGGCACATCCAAAACTCTTCCTTCTCATGGCAGCGTTCAGATCTAGGGCATGCTTCTTTTGCTGCGTGTAGGGTCCCCTTCTAGACATGCAATCAGGGCTTCATCCTCTTAGCTTTCTCTTGCCACTAAAACCCAAAGCAAGTGGAGAGAAATCAAGAGTGAAGTGTGTGTCTAAATGACTATCAAGCCACCTCCTTTTATACTTAAAACGTTGATTACAAGTGCGGGTTATTTGGTTGCTGGCCAATCTTGACGAATTGTCCCATAACACAAATAAATTCATATCTCCATGAATACTTATCGGAATCGGATGATCTTTAGATCAATCCTACACCTCTCGATGAGAGGAATCCAAGAAAAATATCAGTTGCCATAAATAAGATGACCCACATGGAGTTTGGCCCTAGTTGCCAATTTTAACACTCCCTCTCAACTAGGGAAAACTCCATCTGCTGATCCATCTGCCAGACTGTACTATCTCTGCCATCAGTGCCCTGCACTGCTCTGCTGAACCATGAAGAAGAAGAATTGATTGAGAATGTCTCATACCATTCTCTACTGACCCGAAGTCAGCCCCATATGAAGAGAGTGTGTCATACCACTGTTACTGATCCCAGATTAGTTCCAAAAGAGAGTGTCTCAAACCACTCTTACTGACCCGAAGTTAGTTTCATTGATCCCAGATCAATATCAAAAGAGAGTGTCTCAAACCACTCATACTGGCCCGAAGTCAGTTGCATTGATCCCAGGTCAATATCATCCTAGCATAGGGAGTACAGTAGTAACATGATGCGTCCATCGGTACTACTATGGTCCCTATCCTCATTTCCCTGCTCATTGGCCAAATGAGAGGTACTTCCCATGAGGTACTTCTCACCAGGAGAATGATGGACCACTCACCCTGCCTACATGTCGCAAGGGGTATCCCAGGGGAAGGTTGAACCACTCACCCTATACACAATAGATCACTAGGGGAAGGTTGAACCACCCATCCTATGGCTGTGTCTCGGCAGGAGAAGGATGAACCACTCATCCTGCATAGCAAACCACAAGGGGAAGGCTGAACCATTCACCCTATGGTTGCTCATCGCTCCAAGATGTACCCCCAAGCCCCCCGAAGCTCCTAGAGCTCAATGTCCATATCATATAGGACCCTTAGGAGAGAGTCTCTCCACGACTCCTAGTCGTTTTCGGAAAGTCACCAATTTGACCTTTCCCAGGGGCTTCGACAGAATGTCGGCGACTTGCACATCAATCCCATTGTGATGGAGCCTTCTTGCTCATCAATGTGCCATATCCCAGATAAAGTGGTACCTGATGTCTATATGCTTGGAGTGATCATAGAACACGAGATTCCTCAATAATCGAATCCCCCTCTGGTTGTCATAGGAGATCACAATGATATCCAATACATGTCCAAACAGCTCACTGAAGAGCTTCCACAACCAGATAGCTTCACACGAGGTCACACTCACAACTATGTATTTGGTCTTAGTGGTGATCAAAGCGATCGATTTCTAATTCCTTCTTATCCAGGATATCGTAGTAGAACCCAAAGAGAAACAACACTTAGAAGTGCTCTTGCGATCCTCCACATTGCCTGCCTTGTCAACATTCGAATAATCATGCAGCTTCACATTTCCGGCAGTGTATCTCAATCCATGAGAGATTATGTCCCGAAGATATTTCAAAAGATTCTTGGCACCATTCTAGTGAGGCTCAACCATATATGAGCTCAACATGCTAATTGCAAAACATATATCCAGATGGGAGTTCACCAAGAACATCAATGCTAGTATGAGTTTATGAAACTTAGAGGCATTTCCCAAATCAGGTCTGGCACTGAAAGTTAAGCTCCATCGAAGTAGTCACGGGCTTGCAGTTTACCTTTCCAAATCCGGAATCCAACCCCCTCTTACTTTTGCAAATGAGAGGGTCTGCACCTGTCAGGAAGAGGTCGTCCTCATAAGGTGCTAGTATGAGAGGTCTATCATCCACAACCTCCAAGCAATGGTTTCAATCGACTTCACTCCTAGTGAATCTCAGCTTCATCTGACAGCTATCAATCCTCTCATATCAAGCCCGAGGTGTTTTGCTTCAAGCCATAGAGGGCTTTCTTCCACCTGCATACAAGAGATTCCCGATCATGAATCTCAAACCCCTCAGGTTGTTCCAAACTTGTGGACTTGCTACATGAGGGGAATGACCCCCTTGTAATATTTTCCTTCAGTACATCTCGGACATATTCCTTCATGCTCTTCTTGAATTCAGGCATCCCTGTCACCATCTAACTCACAACGGGTAGGGCCCCATAATGAGCAGATTTCCGGTACTATAGAAGAGATGTGTCAATCGAAATGGTCCTCAATTGACTTCCTGCAACTTGATACAAATTGCCAACCCTGAACCCATGAGTAAAAGTACCTTTCCATCGATGAATGCCACCCTGAAACCTTTGACTTCCATTGCCGAAATGGACATCAGGTTCTTCTTGCGATCAGGCACATAAAGTGTTAAAATTGGCAACTAGGGCCAAACTCCATGTGGGTCGTCTTATTTATGGCAACTGATATTTTTCTTGGATCCCTTTCATCGAGAGGTGTAGGATTGATCTAAAGATCATTCGATTTCGATAAGTATTCATGGAGTTATGAATTTATTTGCGTTATAAGACAATTCGTCAAGGTCGGCCAACAACCAAATAAACCCCACTTGTGCTTAACGTTTTAGTATAAATAGAGGTGGCCTTCAAGTCATTTCAACACATTTGGGATCTCTTCCTCTCTCTACTTGTCTTTGGGTTTTAGCAGGAGGAGAGATCCTAAGGAATAACATTGCCTTGATCCAGAGGGTAGAAAGCTGGAACTGCCGGAAAAGCTGGAAACGCCGGAACTGCGGGAAAAGCTGGAACTGCTGGAAAAGTTGAAAATGCCGGAACTGTCAGAAAAGCCGGAACTGCCAGAAAAGCTGGAAAAGCCGGAATTGCCAGAAAAGCTGGAAAAGCCGAAACTACCGGAAAAGTCGGAATTGCCGGAAAAGCCGGAGCTGCCGAAAAAGTTGGAACTGCAAGGAACAGCCAGAAAAGCCAGAACTGTCGGGAACAGTCGGAACTGCTAGAATTGCTGAAACAGCCGGAGCATCTGTCTCCGAAGGAGAGCAACATGCAAGGGACAACTAAATATCATTGGGACAGTTGTATGGTACTTAGCAGCAAATACACCAAGCATGCAATGTTATAGCTAGCATGCAAGGGACAACTAGCATGCAACAACAAGCATGTTAAGGACAACAAGCATGCTAGGGACAACAAGTAAGCAAGGTGTAGCCAACACATAGGTCAGGATGGCAACATGGTGCAACAATGGCACATAATGCAATACAGTGATGGGTACAGTCATGATTAATGAAGCGTGATGAGATGCAGCATAGTGATGATGGGTGCAGCATGGTGCAACGCGGTTAGGTGCAGCATGATGACGAAATGCAACACAATGATAGGTGAAGGAGTCACCTTGGAGAAGTAGTTGAAGCAACATGTCTTCAACTGATCTCATGTATAATCTTCTTAGAGATGATCTATGCTCTTATCTGGATAAGTTAAAGTGTTGACTTCTGTTGTAAACGTACTAGCTCTCTCTCTCTCTCTCTCTCTCTCTCTGCTGAACTATTGAAGAACATATAAGAAGAATTGATCAAGGGTTTCCGCACATTGGGGTTTGTCCTTGGCTAGCGCCACATCTTGTGTCCACTTGTCTTGGCTTGTCTTCTGCGATTTATGTTTATGTTCTATCTGCAGTTTATTTTAATGCTGATGTGATTGCTAATCTGGAAAAGATATGGAACTAACTGTGAAAATTGAAATAAATTGCTCTACGCATAGAACATACCTAAAATTAACATGGTATCGGAGTTGAGGTGAAGACAATGCCCAAGCAAGAGTGAAAAAGCAATCATCGAAGACAGTTGGGAAAGGACAAAAGGATCAGTGGATTCCTCACCCCCCTTCAAATTCACCAAGGGTGAAATTGAAGCAGAGAATATTATTAGAATGGCACAGTGGAATATGGCCTACCTAAAGATCACTTCATTGGAAGACCAGATCTCAGGGTGGAAGGAAACGCAGATAACTAGTTCGGCCATTATGCGAAGGATGTCCGAATGGCAGGGACACATCACTTGATGATGATAACAATCATTCTAGAGACATCTTCAATGATCAAAGGAATGATAGGTAATGCAGGTCATCAAGGAAATGTCCGACTCTTCATAGAAAGCAAGGAACCCTAGGTATGAAGAATCAAATGTTGTTTCTGATAAGATAAAGAAGCGTTATCTTGTATTGGCCCTCTCCTTTAGATTCATTAGGAATCTGGCTTATAGATTGTAGTGCTTCAAGGTACTTCATCGGATAGATGGGTGCACTCTCTAATTTGGTAGAGATGGAAACAATCGTGGGATTATACTTGGAGCCGGTGCCACCTATCCCGGAAAGGGTGTAGGGATTATACTTGGAGCCGGTGCCACCTATCAATTGAATGAGGGCAACTCGATTCATTTATAGAATCTCTTTTATGTACCTGATCGCAAGAAGAACTTGGTGTCCATTTCGACAATGGAAGTTACAGGGTGGCACTCATCGATGGAAAGCTACATGTTTGAAAATAGAATTTTCAAAGATGTTTTTGAGTTCAGGGTTGTATCAAGTTGCAGGAAGTCCATTGGGGATGATGTCCATTGACACATAGCACCAGAGGTCTGTGAGTCAGATGGTGACAGGGATGTCTGAATTCAAAAAGAGCATGAAAGTACATGTCTGAGATGTACCGAAGGAAAATATTACAAGGGGACCATTCCCCTCATGTAGCAGGTCCACAGGTTTGGAACAACCCGAGGGGTTTGAGATTCATGATCAGGAATCTCACGTATGCAGGTGAAGAAAGCCCTCTATGGCTTGAAGCAAAATTCCCCGGGCGTAGTATGAGAGAATTGATAACTGTCTGATGAAGCTGAGATTCACTAGGAGTGAAACCAATCCAAACCATTACCCGAAGGCTGTGGATGATAGACCTCTCATACTGGCACCTTATGAGGACGACCTATTTCTAACAGGTGCAAACCCTCTCATTCGCAGAAGTAAGAGGGAGTTAGATTCCGGATGTGGAATGATAAACTGCAAGCCTGTGACTACCTCGAGGATCTTAACTTTCAGAAGTTATATGGTAGTGATGTCGAACCAAATTTGGGAAATGCCTTTGAGTTTCATAAACTCATTCGCGTTGATGTTCTTGGTGAACTTCCGTCTAGACATATGTTTTGCAATTAGCATGGTGAGCTCATATTTGGTTGAGCCTCACTGGATTGGTGCCAAGAATCTTCTGAGATATCTTCGGGGCACAATCTCTCATGGATTGAGATTCACTGCCGGAAATATGAAACTGCATGATTATTCGAATGCTCATTGGTCAGGCAGTGTGGAGGATCACTAGAGCACTTCTCAGTGCTGGTTCTCTTTGGATTCTACTTCGATATCATGGATGAGCAAGAAGCAGAAGTCGGTTGCTATAAGCACCGCCGAGACCGAATACATAGCTATGAGTATGATCTCGTGTGAAGCTGCATGGTTGCAGAAGCTCTTAAGTGAGCTGTTTATACACATGATGAATACCACTATGATTCTCTGTGACAACTAGAGGGGGGATTCGATTATTGAGGAATCCCGTATTCGATGATTGCTCCAGCAGATAGACATCAGATATTGCCTTATCTGCGATATGGTAAGTCGATGAATGAGGAGGCTCCATCGCATTGACGCTGATGTATTGGTCGCAGAGATTTTGTCAAAGCCCCGGGGAAAGGTCAAATCTATGACTTTCTCGAACGACTTGGAGTCGTTGAGAGACCTTCTTATAAGGTCCTGCATGTTGCATGCATTGAGCTCTAGGAGCTCTGGGGGGCTTGGGGTACTTTCTGGAGCAACATACGACCACAAGGCAACTCACCCTCCCCTGGTGGTGCACTATGAACAGGATGATTAGTTCTTCTGTGGGCCGGGATGATTAGTTCTCCCATGGCAACTGTGGAACAGGATGATTAATTCTCCTGTGGGTCGGGATGATTAGTTCTCCCGTGGCAACCGTGGAATAGGATGATTAGTTCTCCTATGGGCCAGGATGATTTGTTCTCCGTGGCGATTGTGGAATAGGATGATTAGTTCTCCTGTGGGCCAGGATGATTAGTTCTCCGTGGCATCCATTGACAGGATGATTCGTTCTCCTGTGGACAGGATGATTAGTTCTCCTATCGAGGCATCCTACCCATGCAGTCTGGGACTCATGGGAAGTA
>APFE030969254.1:0-20197 GCA_000404065.3 Pinus taeda
TATTTAAGCGTTTATTAAAACAATTACTAAGGTGTTATAAACCTAAAACCATGAACCCTAAATCGAAAATCTTAAAACCTAAACCCTAAGAATTTTATAAAGTGTTATAAACCCTAAACCGTAAACCATAATCCCTAAATCCTAAACCACAATGTGTAACCCTAAACCCTAGACCCTGAACCCCAAACCCTAAATTTGAAACCCTAAATTCTAAGCCCTAAATTTTAAACCCTAAACCCTAAGCATTTTATAACAATTTAAAAAAAAAATTGTAAATTTTATTTAAGTTTTTATTAAAAACATTTACTAAAGTGCTATAAACCCTAAACCCTAAACTCTAAAGCATAAACCCATGAGCCTAAAACCTAAAGTGTAAATGCTAAACTCTAAGTATTTTATAACATTTTAAAAAGTGTTTTGTAAATTTTATTTAAATGCTTAATAAAACAATTTACTAAAGTGTTATAATCCCTAAACCCTGAACTCTAAACCCTAAACCCGAGACTTAAAACCCTAAACTCTAAACCCTAAAACCCAAACCCTAAACCCTCAACATTTTATGGAATTTTAAAAGTAGTTTTGTAGCATTTATTTAAGTGTTTATTAAAAGAATTTAATAGAGTGTTATAAACCATAAACCCTAAACCCTAAACCATGAACCCTAAATCCCATAGCCTAAACCCTATACCTTAATCATTTTATAACATTTTAAAAATGTTTTGTAACTTTTATTTAAGTGTTTATTAAAAGCATTTACTAAAGTGTTATAAACCTTGTAATCTAAACCATAAACACTAAGCCCTAAGCATTTTATAAACCTTAAACACTCTACCCTAAACCCTAAGCCCCAAACCCTAAACCCTACACCGTAAACCCCAAACCATAAACCCTGTACCCCAAACCCTAAACCCTAAACCATAAATGTTGAGCATTTTATAACATTTTAAAAAGAATTTTGTAAATTTTATTGAAGTTTTTATCAAAATATTTTACGAACGTGTTATAAACACTAAAATCAAAACCCTAAACCCTAAACCATAAACCCTAAACCTCAAACCATTAACTGTAAACCATAAACACTAAGCATTTTATAACATTTCAAGAAATGGTGGGTAACTTTTATTTAAGTGTTTATTAAAAGCATTTACTCAAGCGTTATAAACCCTAAACCTTAAGCTCTAAAACCTGAAACCCTAGACCCTAAACCCTAAAGCGTAATCCCTAAATCCTAAGCATTTTATAACATTTTTAAAAAAATTTTGCATCTTCTATTTAAGTTTTTATCAAAAGCACTTACTAAAGTATTATAAACCCTAAACCCTAAATACTATACCCTAAACCTAAAACCCAAAATCAAAACATGAAACCCTAAACCATAAGAATTTTATAATAGTTAAAAAATAATTTTGGAACTTATATTTAAGTCTTTATTAAAAGCATTTACCAAGGTCTTATTAACCCTAAACCCTAAATCCCAAAGGCCAAACCATAAACACTAAAACCTAAGAATTTTACATCATTTTAAAAATAATTTTGCAACTTTTATTTAAGCCTTGATTAAAACCATTTACAAAAGTCTTATGAACCATAAACCATAGACACTAAACCACCTTAAACCGTAAACCCAAAACCACCTTAAACCGTAAACCCCAAACCCTAAACGCTAAACCCCAAACTGTAATCATTTTATAACATTTTAAAAACCATTTTGTAACTTTTATTACAGTTTTTGTTAAAATAATTTACTGAAGTGTTATAAACCCTAAACACTAAATGCTAAACTCTAAACCCCAAACATGAAACCATAAACATCAAATCCTAAACTCTAAGTAGTTTATAACATTTTAAAATGTGTTTTGTAACTTTTATTTAAGTGTTTATTAGAATCATTTACTGAACCCTAAACCCCAAACGCTAAACCCTAAGCATTTTATAACATTTTAAAAAGAGTTTTTTATCTCTTATTTAAGTGTTTGTTATATAATTTACTAAATGCTTATAAAACCTAAATCCTAAAAAATGAACCCTAAACCCTAAACCCTAAACCCCAAACCACAAACCGTAAATACTAATAATTTTATAACATTTTAAAAATCTTTTGGTAACTTTCATTTAAGTGTTTACTAAAAGCATTTTCTAAAGCGTTACAAACCCTAAAATCTAAACCCTATGTATTTTATAACATTTTGAAAAGTGTTTTGTAACTTTTATATAACTTTTTTATTAAAATAGTTTACTAAATTGTTATAAACCCTAAAACCTAATCCCTCAACCGTAAACCCCAAACCCTAAACCTATACCCTAAACCTTAATGATTTCATAACATTTTTAAAATAGTTTTGGAGCTTTTATTTAAGTGTTTATTAAAATAATTTACTACAGTGTTATAAAGCATTAAACATAAACCCCAAACACTACCCCTGAAACCCTAAAACGTAAAACCTATGTATTTTATAACATTTTTAAAATCTTTTTCTAAATTTTATTTAGGTGTTATTAAAAGCATGTACTTAAGTGTTATAAACCCTAAAATATAAACCCTAACCATTTTAAAACATTTTAAAAGTGTTTTGTAACTTTGATATAAGTGTATATTAAAAGAATTTACTAAAGTGTTATAAACCATAAACCATAAACTTGAAACCCTAAACCCTAAACCTCCTAACCCTAAAACCTAAATGCTAATAATTTTATAACATTAAAAAATCATTTTAAACCTTTATTTATGTGTTTATTAAAATAATTTACTAAAGTGTTATAAATCTTAAACCCTAATCCCTAAACCCTAAACACTATTTATTGTTAATATTTTAAAAAACATTTTGGAACTATAGTGTTATAAATTCTAAACCATAAAACCTAAACCCGAAACCCTAAACCCAAAACCCTAAATCCCAAATGGTAAACCCTAAACACTAAGAATTTTATAACATTTTAGAAAGTGTTACATAACTTTTTTTTAAGTGTTTACTAAAAGAATTTACTAAAGTGTTATAAAACCGAAACCCTAAACCCCAAACCCCAAACCCTGTATTGTAATGCTTAAAGCCTAATGGATAAACCTTAAAATAATTTACTAAGGTCTTATACACTCTAAACCCTAGAGCATAAAGCTTGAAAGAATTTACTAAGATCTTGTGAATCTTAAAACACAAACCTTAAGCATTTTATAACATTTTAAACCCTAAATGTAAACCCTAAGCATTCAATGACATTTTAACAAGCCTTTTGTAACCTTTTTTGAACTGTTTATTAAAAGAATTTACTAAAGGGTTATAAACCCCAAATCCTAAACCGTAGGCATTTTATAACATTTTAAACCCAAATCCCTAAACTCTAAAGACTAAACCCTAAACCCTAAGTATTTTATAACATTTTAACAATCACATTATTACCTTTTTAAAGTGTTTATTAAAAGCATTTAATAAAGTGTTATAAACCCTAAACCATAAACCATGAGCATTTTATAGAATTTTAAATCCTAAAACCTAAAGCCTAAGCATTTTATAAAATTTTAAAAATTGTTTCGTAACTTATTTTTATGTTCTTATTTAAATAATTTATCAAAGTGTTATAAATCCCAAACCCTAAACCATAAACCTATCCATAAACACTAAGAATTTTATATCATTTTAAAATACAGTTTTGTAACTTTTTTAAGTGTGTTAACACCTAATCATGAGGATTGGGTTAATAACTTAAATTGATGTAAATAAATAATAGAAAATATGAATAGTCATTGAGAGATGAAATGAAAAGTCTCTCCCTGATGTATATAATAAAGATCGACCTGAATGAATATCAATGAATTGATTTGAGGAGTTTCCTCTTAATCCGACATGGTATCATAACCAATGCCATTTTTAGCTTCCCTCTCTACCTTGTAACACTCTTTTGCCATTTTTTTTAGTCTGTCATATAAGCTCATCTCTGTCATCATCTTCTGTGCATTTTATTGTACTGTTGAAGAGTCGATTCATTGCATTGAGGCAATTTTTGCTATGTTGAATGGTTTGTTGTGGTGCGGTTGCTTCCTAATTGTGTTATCGCTACTATGATAAGGTGTTGTATATTGTAACTATCCTATGAACTGGTTTATAAAACATTGCAGTGGTTTATAAAACATTCGCACCCTTTGTTGTGAGTGTCATACTCAGCTTCACGCGCTGTCCATACCTATCTGCTCTTGCTCCTACTCTAATTTTTTTACATTTCATTTTATTGTGATAAATCCACCCCATATTACACTATCATATGCATTTTTTAAATATTCTAGACAATGTTGAGCACCATATCGCCCGCTTACCACCTCTTGATGCATAGATTCATATCTGGTGCAAAGAAAATTCTTTGCGAGATAGCTTCGTTTTGTATTTCATCTAATATTTTCGATTATATGATCACACAATAGTTGGTACCAAACTCGTGCGGTGTCTGCTCTAATGATTGAATGCTCCCATAACCACTCCATGACCGTCCTCCAGTGTTTTTGCAATTCGGCATGGGTCTATGCCTGAATTGCGGCTCGCAGCCTTCTTCGTTATCAGCCCAATAATGTCTTGAAGCTCTTCTCCATTTTGGTATGGCAGTGGCTTGAAGGACTAAGCCATTTACTGTGATAATTCTAGGTTTCTAATGCCCAAAGGATTTTTTAGAGAAGATTTGAAAGTTGAAGGACACTCGGTTGGTATATCAATCTATCTACTAAGTGTAATTTTCATAGTTAAATATACTCTTTCGTCGGTGTATATGACAGGCTAGTTTCATCAACACTTATGATATTTTTCCTCCCATTTACTTGGAACTTATGATATTTGCCCTCACTTATTTCTTGGAAAAATGATTGGTTGATTGATTTAGGAGCAACTTGCCACATGACCCATAGAAAAGATTTTTTTGAAAAACTTACTAACAATTTTGATCGACTAATATACTTTGCAAACCAATCAAAAATCAAGCAATTAGGGCTTGGCACAATTAAGCTTAATTTGTGTGGTGTTCGAGACTTCCTTCTGCATCATGTTCTATATCTCCCACAGCTTAAGAGAAACTTGTTGTCCTCGGTCCACACTCCCTAGCAAGGTCACTCCATTCATATGTTTGATGGAAAGATTGAGGTGAGAAAAGCATTTGACCACTCACTTGTCATGATGGGGATAGAAGAAGAAAGGCTTCTCAAGCTGAAGGGTACCTCTTCGTGTGCACAACATTTCTCATATGATTCTCATTATGAAGAAGGTACACTTCCATCAATTTTATTATGGCATGCTCAATTTGGACATTTGAACTATGAAAACCTCCACTTGTTGAAGAAAAATGGTGTTATTGGTTTGCCTACAATTCCTTGGAAGCTTAAGCAATGTGATGCTTGTATTCTAGGAAAGCATAGCAAACAGTCTTTTCATGATTCACATTCAAGAACCCTAAACCCTAAACCAAAAATATTAAAACTTAAACCCTAACGATTTTGTAAAGTGTTATAAATCCCAAGGCGTAAACCCTAAACCGCAAACTCTTAACCCTAAACCCTACACCCTAGACCCCAAACTGTAAATCCTAAACCCTGAATTCTAAATCCAAAACCCTAAGCATTTTAGAACATTTTTAAAAACATTTCGTAACCCTTATTTTAGTGTTTACTGAAAACATTCACTAAATTTCTATAAACCCTAAACCTTAAACTCTAAAACATAAACCCCTAACCCTAAACACTAAACTGTAAAACATAAACCCTAAGTATTTTATAAAATTTTAAAAAGCGTTTTGTAACTTTTATTTAAATGTTTATTAAAAGCATTTAATAAAGTGTTAAAATCCATAAACCATAAACCATAAACTCTAAACACTAAACCCTAAGCCTTTAAGCCCAAACCCTATACCTTAATCATTTTATAACATTTTAAAAGGTGTTTTGTAACTTTTATTGAACTTTTTATTAAAAGCATTTACTAAAGTAGTATATAACCTTAAAACCTAAACCTTAAACCCTAAACCCTAAATCCTAAACTACAAAAACATAAACCCTAAACCCCAAATAATAAACCTCAAACCCTTAACTCTAAATGATAAACACTAAGAATTTTATAACATTTTAAAAAGTAGTTTGTAAGGTTTAGTTAAGTCTTTATTAAAAGCATTTACTCAAGTGTTATAAACCCTAATCCATAAACTTTAAACTTGAAACCCACAACTCTAAATCTTAAAGCCTAAACCCTAAACTGTAACCATTTTATAACATTTTAAAAAATGTTTTGTAACCTTTATCTAAGTGTTTATTAAAAGAATTTACTAGAGTGTTATAAACCCTAAAACTTAAACCATAAACCGTAAACCTGAAACCCAAAATCAAAACCCAAACCCTAAAACCTAAGCATTTTATAATAGTTCAAAAAACATTTTGGAACTTTTATTTAAGTCTTTATTAAATGCATTTACTAAGGTCTTATAAAGCCTAAACCCTAAATCCCAAAGGCCAAACCATAAACACTAAACCCTAAGCATTTTATAGCATTTTAAAAAGAATATTGGAACTTTTATTATAGTGTTTATTAAAATAATTTACTAAAGCATTATAAACCCTAAACACTAAACGCTTAACTCTAAATCCCAAACCTGAAACCCTAAATCCTGAATAGTGAACCTTAAATTCTAAACTCTAAACATTTTATAACATCTTAAAAAGTGTTTTGTAACTTTTATTTCAGTGTTCATTAAATGATTTACTAAACCCTTCTAAACCCTAAACCCTAAACCCTAAACCCTTAAGTCCAAACCCTAAACCCTAATCATTTTATAACATTTTAAGAAGAGTTTTTTAACTTTTATTTAAGTTTTTATTAAAACAATTTACTAATCCTTATAAGCCCTAAATCACAAAACATGAACCCTAAACACTAAATTCGAAACCCAAAACCCTAAATACTAATCATTTTATAACATCTTAAAAGGTGTTTTGTAACTTTCATTTAAGTATTTATTGAAAGAATTTTCTAAAGTGTTCTAAACCCTAAACCCTAAAACCTAAACCCAAAACCCTAAGTATTTTATAACATTTTGAAAAGAGTTTTGTAACTTTTATTTAATTTGTTTATTAAAATAATTTACTGAACTTTTATAACTCCTCGAGGCTGTGCGAGATGAATGCATTATGTGTAGTATGTAGCAATGGATACCCCATAAGGTGGGGTCGTTCATCCCTACACCCTAAACCCTCAACCCTAAACCCTTAACCTTAAACCCCAAACCCTAAACTATAAAACCTAAACCCTAAAACCTAAACACTAAACCCTAATCATTTTATAACATTTTAAAAAAAGTTTTGTAACTTTTATTAAAGTGTTTATTAAAACAATTACTAAGGTGTTATAAACACGAAACCATAAACCATAATACCTAAATCCTAAACTACAAATGCTTAACCTTTGACCCTAGACCCTAAACCCTAAACCCTAAATCATAAACCCTAATTCCAAATAGTAAACCCTAAAATCTGACCATTTGATAACAATTTTAAAAATGTTTTGTAACTCTTATTTAAGTGTTTACTAAAAATATTTATTAAAGTTCTATAAACCCTAAACCCTAAGTATTTTATAACATTTTAAAAAGTATTTTGTAACTTTTATTTAAATGTTTATTAAAAGCATTTACTAAACTATTATAGTCCCTAAACCATAAACTGTAAACCCTAAACCCTAAACCCTCAACATTTTATAACATTTTGATAATGGTTTCGTAACTTTTAGTTAAGTGTCTAATAAAAGAATTTACTAAATTATTATAAACCCTAAACACTAAACCCTAAACCATGAACCCTAAACCTTATAGACCAAACCCTATACCCTAATCATTTTATGACATTTAAAAAAGTGTTTTATAAATTTTATTTAAGTGTTTATTAAAATCATTTACTAAAGTGTTATATACCTTAAAAACTAAACCTTAAACCCTCAACCCTAGACCACAAAACCATAAACCCTACACACTAAACCCCAAGCCATAAACCTTAGACCCCAAACCCTAAACCCTAAACTGTAAATGTTAATCATTTTATAACTTTTTAAAAAGAATTTTGTAAATTTTATTTAAGTGTTTGTTAAAATCTTTCACGAAAGCGTTATAAACCATAAACCTCAAACCCTTAACTCTAAACCATAAAACTAAGAATTTTATAACATTTTAAAAAGTAGTCTGTAACTTTTATTTATGTGTTTATTAAAATAATTTACAAGTGTTATTAAACCTAAACCCTAAACTTTTAACCCTAAACCCTAAACCCTAAACCCTAAGAATTTTATAACATTTTAAAAACTGTTTTGTAACTTTTATTTAACTGTTTATTAAAAGGATTTACTAAAGTCTTATAAACCTTAAAATCTAAACCCTAAAACCTAAACCTAAACCCAAATTCAAAACACAAAACCCTAAATCCTGAGAATTTTATAACAATTTAAAAAGTGTTTTGGAACTTTTATTTGAGTCTTTATTAAAAGCGTTTACTAAGGTCTTATAAACCCTAATCCCTAAATCCCAAATGCCAAACCATAAACACTAAAACCTAAGCATTTCATATAATTTTAAAAATAATTTTGTAACCTTTATTTCAGCCTTAATTAAAACCATTTACTAAATTCTTATAAACAATAAACCATAAACGTTAAACCACCGTAAAAAACTAAACCCCAAACCCTAAACACTAAGCCCTAAACCCTAATCATTTTATAACATTTAAAAAATCATTTCGTAACTTTTATTACAATCTTTATTCAAATAATTTACTAAAGCATTATAAACGTTAAGCACTAAACCCTAAACTCTAAACCCCAAACCTTAAATCCTAAACTCTAAGCATTTTATAACATTTGAAGAAGTTTTTGTAACTTTTATTTAAGTGTTTATTAAAACCATTTATTGAATGCTTATAAACCCTAAACCCTAAGCCCTAAACCCTAAGCATTCTATAACATTTTAAAAAAAGTTTTTTAACATTTATTTATGTTTTTATTAAAAGAATTTACTAAATCCTTATAAACCATCAATCCCAAACCCCAAACCCCAAACCCCAAACCATAAATACTAATCTTTTTACAACAATTTAAAAAGAGTTTGTAACATTCATTTAAGTGTTCCTTAATAATATTTCTAAAGTGTTATAAATCCTAACCCTAAACCCAAAAACCTAAACCCAAAACTATAAACCCTAAGCCCTAAGTATTTTATAACATTTTGAAAAGTGTTTTGTAACTTTTATTTAACTTTTTATGAAAATAATTTACTAAATTGTTATAAACCCTAAAACCTAAGCCCTAAACCGTAAACCCCAAACCGCAAACCCTAAACCCTAAACCTTAATCATTTTATAACATTTTAAAAATCGTTTTGTAGCTTTTATTTAAGTGTTTCTTAAAATTATTTACTAAAGTCTTATAAAACCTAAACCCTAAGCCCCAAACACTACACTTGAAATCCTAAAACCTAAACCCTATGTAATTTATAACATTTTAAAAAAGCATTTTCTAAATTTTATTTAGGTATTTATTAAAAGCATTTACTAAAGTTGTTATAAAACCTAAATCCTAAACCGTAATAATCTTACAACATTTTGAAAACTGTTTTTAACTTATTATTTAAGTGTTTATTAAAAAAATTCACTAAAGTGTTATAAACCTTAACCATAAACACGAAACCCTAAACCCTAAACCTCGAATCCCTAAAACCTAAACCATAATTATTTTACACATTTTAAAAAGCATTTTAAACTTTTATTTAAGTGTTTATTAAAATAATTTATTAAAGTGTTATAAATCCTAAACCGTAATCCATAAAACGTGAACGATAATTTTTTTTAATATTTTAAAGAGTGTTTTGTAACATTAGTGTTATAAATCGTAAACCATAAACCCTAAACCATAAACACTAAACCAGAAATTCTAAATCCTAAACCATAAACTCTAAAGGGTAAACCCTAAACACTAAGAATTTTATAACATTTTAGAAAGTTGTTCTGCAACTTTTATGTAAGTGATTTATTAAAAAGAATTTTACTAAAGTGTATAAACCTAAACCACCAAACCCCTATATCCTAATTCTTAAACCTAAACGAATTAACCCCAATTCATTTTCTAGATCTTTAAACCTAAACCTAAAGATTGAAAGCATTTACCAATATCTTATAAAATCTAAACCTTAAAATAAAAAATATTAGCCCTAAACCCTAAGCCCTAAACCCCAAACACTAAAACCTAAGGATTTTATAACATTTTAAAAAGTGTTTTGTAACTTTTATTTAAGTGTTTACTAAAACCATTTACTAAAGTGATATAAAACCTAAACCCTAATCCCTAAACCCTTAACCTTAAAACCCAAACCCTAAACTCTAAAAAACCTAAACCCTAAAAACCCTAAAATAACCATAAAACATAAAAAACCATAAACCCTAGAAAATGATAAACCCTAAAGCCTAAAACCCCAAAAAACCATAAACCCTAAAAACCATTTTTTTCACTTTTTTTATAAGTGTTTATTAAAATAATTTATTAAAGCATTATAAACCATAAACCCTCAACCCTAAACCATAAGCACTTTATAACATTTTAAACCCCAAACCCTAAACCCTACGTATTTTATAACATTTTAACAAGCATTTCTATGATTTTATTAAGTATTTATTTAAAGAATTTACTAAATTGTTATAAACCCTAAAGCCTAAACCCTAAAGACTAAGCATTTTAAAACATTTGAAAAAGCGTTTTGTAACTTTTTTAAGTGCTTATAAAAATAATTTACTAAAGCCTTGTGAACCCTAAACCCTAAAACTTAAGGATTTTATAACATTTTAAACACTAAGCATTTAGTAACATCTTAACAAACTTTTTGTAACCTTTTTTGAAGTGTTTATCAAAAGCATTTATGAAATGTTATAAACCCTAAATCCTAAACATAAAGTTTATAACATTTAAACCAAACCTGAAACCCTAAAGCCTAAAACTCTAAACCCTAAGTATTTTATACAATTTACAAGCGTTTTCTTACTTTTTTTAAAGTGTTTATTAAAAGAATTTAATAAAGCGTTATAAACTCTAAACCCTAAACCATGAGAATATTATAGAATTTCAAATCCTAAACCCTAAAGTCTAAGGATTTTATAACATTTTAACAAGTGTTTTGTAACTCTTTTTTATGTTCTTATTAAAAGAGTTTATAAAAGCATTATAAATCTCAAACCCTAAACGATAAACCCTATCCCTAAACAATAAAAATCATATAATGTGTTTATTAAAAGAATTTAATAAAGTGTTATAACCCTAAACCCTAAACCCTCATCATTTAATAACATTTTGAAAAGTGTTTGTAACCTTTTTAAAGTGTTTATTAAAATCTCTTAAAAAAGTTTTATAAAACCTAAACCATAAACCCTAAACCCCAAACCCTAATCCCAAAACCTTAAACCCGAAAAAATAAACTATAAACCCTAAACCGTAAATCATAAACCCTAAACCCTATAAACTAAACCCTAAACCATGGGAATTTTATAAGATTTGTAAAAGCATTTGGTGACATTTATTTAAGTTTTTGTTAAAAAAATTTACTAAATTTTTATAGACCTTAAACCATAAATCCTAAAACCTAACCTTAAATCCTAAACCATAAACCATAAAGCCCAAGCCCTAAACCCTGTACCATAAACCGTATGAATTTCATAACAGTTTAAGAAGAATTTTGTAACTTTTATTTAATTTTTTATTAAATGAATTTACTAAAGTGTTATAAACCCTAAACCATAGACACACAACCCTAAACACAAAAACATAAACCCCAAATCCCAAAACCTAAACCCTAAACCCTAAACCCCCAACCCTAAACCCCAAACACTAAATTGTAAACCGTAAACCCTAACCATTTTATAACATTTTGAAAATTTTTTGTAACTTTTATTTAAGTATTTTATTAAAAATATTTGCAAAAGATGTTTCGACCCCTATACACTAAACCCTAAACCTAAACCCAAAACCTGAAACCTTAAACCATAAACCCTAAACCCTAAACCCTAATCATTTTATAAAATTTTAAAAGGTATTTTGAAACTTTTATTTAAGTGTTTTTTAAAATCCTTTAATAATTTCATATAAAAGCTAAAACCTAACCTCTAAACCCCAAAACCTTAGGCCCTAAATCATAAACCCTAGACCCGAAATTGTGAACATTAAACCCTAAGCATTTTATAACATTTTAAAAATCATTTTGTAATTTTTCTTTAAGTGTTTATTAAAATAATTTACTAAATTGTTATAAACCCTCAAACGTAAACTGTAAACCACAAACCCTAAACCGTAAACCCTAAACTCTAAACCTGAAACCATAAGCCATAAATCCTAAAATCTAAATCCAAAGCCCTAAACCCTAAACCCTAAATGCTAAACTCTTATAATTTTATAACACTTTGGAAAACATATTGTAACATATATTTAAGTGCTTATTAAAATCATTTACTAAAGTGTTATAAACGCTAAACCCTAAAATCTAAACAGCAAACTCTAAACCATAAACACTTAGTATTTTATAACATCTTAATGCAATTTCTAACTTTTATTTAAGTGTTTATTAAGAGGATTTACTAAAGTCTTATAAACCTTAGACTCTTAACCCTAAACCCTAAGCAATTTATAACATTTTAAAAAGTGTTTTTTAACTTTTATTTAAGTGTTTATTATAAGAATTTACTAAAGTCTTATAAAACCTAAACCATAAGCATTTTATAGCACTCTAAAAAGAGTCTTGTGACCTTAACTTAATTTTTGATCAAAATAATTTACTAAGGTGTTATTAACCCTAAACCGTAAAAAATAAACCCTAAACCAAAAGGCCTAAACCCTAAATACTAAACCCTAAGCCTTTTATAACATTTCATAAAGCATTTTGTAACATTTATTTAAGTGTTTATTAAAACAATTTACTAAACTGTTATAACCCCTAAACCCTGAACCCTAAACCATATACCTTATAACCTAAAACCTAAACCCTAAGCATTCCATAACATTTTAAAAAGTGTTTTGTAACTCTTTTTACATGTTTATTAAAAGAATTTACTAAAGTATTATAACCTTGAAACTCTAATCCCTAAAACCTGAACCCTAACTAATTTATAACATTTTAAAGAGTGTTTTGCAACCTCTATATAGGTGTATACTGAAAACGTTTACTAAAGTGTTTTAAACTCTAAACCCTAAATGCTAAAGCCTAAGAATTTTATAACATTTTAAAAACTATTTGTAACTTTTATTTAAGTGCTTTTTAAAATAATTTACTAAAGTGTTATAAACATTAAATCATAAACCCTAAACCCAAAACATTAATCCCTATACCATAATTCCTAAGAATTTTATTGAAATCTATAATAACGGAAGACCGCACTTGGGTATGTGAGTGTAGGAGGGAGAAAATTGTGATACATGTTATACCGTGAGCTTTGTTTTTCCACTCTTCTTCATAAACCTGTTTCCTTTTATTTATTTTTCTTCATAAATCATGGAGGCTCAACGGGATGAATGCATTATGTGTCATATGTAGCAGTGGGTACCCCCTTAAAGTGGTGTGATTCATCCGTACACCCTAAACCCTAAACCCTAAACCCTAAGCCCTTAACCCTAAACCATAAACCCTAAACCCCAAAGCCTAAACCCTAAACCCTAAGAATTTTATAACATTTTAAAAAGTGTTTTGTAACGTTTATGTAAGTGCTTATTAAAAAAATTACTAAGGTGTTATAAACATGAAACCATGAACCCTAAAGCTAAAACCCTAAACACTAAACCGAAAATCTTAAAACTTAAACCCTAAGAATTTTATAAATCCTAAACCGTAAACCGTAATCCCTAAATCTTGAGCCAAAAATGCTTAATCATAAACCTTAGACCCTAAACACCAAACCCTAAATTATAAACCCTAAACCCTAAACTGTAAACCATAAACCCCTAACCCTAAACCCTAAATTGTAAACCATAAACCCTGAGTATTTTATAACATTTTATAAAGTGTTTTGTAACTTTTATTTAAATTTTTATTAAAATAATTTACTAAACTATTATAATCGCTAAACCCTAAATTCTAAACCCTAAACCCTAATACCTTAACCCTAAACCCCAAACCTTAAAACACTAAAACCTAAAACCCCAAACCCTAAACCCTGAAACCTAAACATTTTATGATATATAAAAAAAAGATTGTAACTTTTATTTAAGTGTTTATTAAAAGAATCTACTAAGGTGTTATAAAACCTAAATGCTAAACCCTAATCATTTAATAACATTTTGAAAAGTGTTTTGTAACATTTTTGAAGTGTTTATGAAAAGCTCTTAATAAAGTTTAATAAACTCTAAAACCTAAAGCCTGAACCCTAAACCCAAACCCTAAGCCCTAAACCCTAAACCCTAAAAAATAAACACTAAACCCTAAATAATAAACCCTAAGCGCTAACTCCTATAAACTAAACCATAAACTGTAGGCATTTTATAACATTTTTAAAAGCGTTTTGTAACCTTTATTTAAGTGTTTATTAAAATAATTTACTAAATTGTCATAAAACTTAAACCATACACCCTAAAACCTAACCCCAAAACCAAAACCCTAAACCTTAAACCCCAAGCCCAAAACCCTAAACCATAAACCCTAAGAATTTTATGATAGTTTAAGAAGAATTTTGTAACTTTTATTCAAGTGTTTATTAAATAATTTACTAAAGTGTTATAAACCCCAAACCCTAAACACAAAAACCTAAACCCTAAATACAAAAACATAAACACTAAACCCCAAAACCTAAACCCTAAATAGTAAACCCCAAATCCCAAACCCTAAACTGTAAACCGTAAACCCTAACCATTTTATAATATTTAAAAAAAAAATTGTAACTTTTATTTAAGTGTTTATTAAAATAATTTACCAAAATGTTGTAGACACTATACAATAAACCTTAAACCTAAACCTAAAACCCCAAACCTTAAACCATAAACCGTAAACCCTAATCATTTTATAACATCTTAAAAAGTATTTTAAAACTTTTATTTAAGTGTTTATTAAAATTCTTTACTCATTTCTTATAAACCCTAAACCCTTAACCCTAAATTTTTAACCAGAAACCGTAAACTGTAAACCCTAAACTCTAAACCTAAAATCCTAAACCATGAGCATTTTATAACATTTTAAACCCAAAAAACAAAACCCTAAAGCCTAAACTCTAAACCCTAAGTATTCTATAACATCTTAACAACCATTTCCTTACTTTTGTTTAAGACTTTATAATAAAAATTTACTAAAGTGTTATAAACCATAAAATCTAAACCATGATAATTTTATAGAATTTTCAATCCTAAACACTGAATTCTAAGGCTTTTATAACATTTTAACAAGTGCTTTTTAACTAAACCTTAAACCGTAGGAATTTTATAATATTTTTAAAAGCATTTGGTGATTTTTATTTAAGTGTTTGTTAAGAAAAATATAATAAATTTCTATAGACCTTAAATCATACATCCTTAAACCTAAACTCTAAACCCTAAAGCCCAAGTCCTAAACCCTAAACTATAAATCCTAAGAATTTTATAACAGTTTAAGAATAATTTTGTAACTTTTATTTTAGTGTTTATTAAAAGAATTTACTAAGGTGTTATAAAACCTAAACCCTAAACAGTAAACCCGAAACCCTAGACCCTAAACCATAAATCATAAATCGTAAACCCCAAACCCTAAACCCTAAAAAATAACCCCTAAACCATAATCCATGTAAACTAAAACTTAAACCATATGCATTTTATAGAATTTTTAAAAGCATTTTGTAACTTTCAGTTAAGTGTTTATTAAGCGAATTTACTAAATTGTTATAAACCTTAAACAATACACCCTCAAACATTAACCCAAAAAACTAAACCCTAAAACTAAACCCCAAGCCCTGAACCCTAAACCATAAAGCCTAAGAAATTTTATAAAAGTTTAAGAATAATTTTATAACTTTGATTTAAATGTTTATTAAATGAATTTACTGAAGTGTTATAAACCGTAAACCATAAACACAAAACCCTAAACACTAAAAATAAAAACATAAACCCTAAACAACAAAACCTAAACCCTAAACCGCAAACACCAATCCCTAAACCCTAATCCCTAACCATTTTATAACATTTTAAAATTTGTTTTGTAACTTTTATTTAAGTGTTTATTAAGATAATTTACTAAATCCTTATAAACCCTAAACCCTATGCCTTATACCAAAATGTTTTAGACCCTAAACGCTAAACACAAAACCTTAACCCAAAACCCAAAACCTTAAACCTTAAACCCTAACTCCGAAACCCTAAACCCCAAACCCTAATCATTTTATAACATTTTAAAAAGTATTTTGAAACTTTAATTTATGTTTTAATTAAAAGTATTTAATATATTCTTATAATCCCTAGAACCTAACCTCTAAACCCCAAACCTAAACCCTAAATAATAAACCCAAAACCTTAAACCTTAAACCTTAAACCCTAAACCCAAAATTGTGAACATTAAACCCTAAACACTAAGCATTTTATAACATTTTAAACAACTTTCTGTGATTTTCATTTAAGTGTTTATCAAAAGAATTTACTAAACTGTTATAAACACTCATCTCTAAACTCTAAACCACAAACCCTAAACCCTAAACCTTAAACTCTAAACCTGAAACCCTAAATGCTAAACCCTAAACATAAACCCTAAACTATAAACCCTAAACCCTAAATGCTAAACCCTAATAATTTTCTAACATTTTAAAACACATATTGTAACTTCTATTTAAGTATTTATTAAAATCATTTACTAAAGTGTTACCAACCCTAATCCCTAAACTCTAAACACCAAACCCCAACCTATAAACCCTAAACCCTAAAACCTAAGAATTTTTCAACATCTTAAGAAAAATTCTAACTTTTATTTAAGTGTTTATTAAGATGATTTACTAAAGTCTTATAAACCCTAGAATCTTAACCTTAAACCCTAAGAAATTTATAACATTTTAAAAAGTGTTTTTAACTTTTATTTAAGTGTATATTAAAAACATTTACTCAAAGTGTTATAAACCCTAAGCCCTAAATGCTAAAGCATAGGAATTTTAAAACATTTTAAAAACTATTTGTAACTCTCATTTAAGTCCTTATTAAAAGAATTTACTGAAAAGTTATAAACCCTAAATCCTAAACCCTAAACCCCAAACCCCAATACATAAATCATAAACCCTAAAAATTTTATGATTATCTATAATAAGGGAAGACCACACCTAGGTATTTGAGTGTAGGAGGGAGAAAAATGTGGTACATGAGATACCCTTCTTCATAAACCTTTTTCCTTTTATTTATTTTTCTTCATAACTCCTCAGGGCTCCATGGGATCAATACATTATGTGTAATATGTAGCAACAAATACCTCCTTAAGGTGGGGTGGTTCATCCCTACACCCTACACCCTAAATCCTCAACCATAAAACACAAAACCTAAACCCCAAATCCTAAAAGCTAAACACAAAGCATTTTATAGCATTTTAGAAAGTTCTTTGTAACTTTTATTTAAGCTTTTATTAAAACAATTACTAAGGTGTTATAAACCTAAAACCATGAACCCTAAATCGAATATCTTAAAACTTAAAACCCTAAGCATTTTATAATGTGTTATAAACCCTAAATCGTAAACCCTAATCCCTAAATCCTAAACCACAATGTGTAACCCTAAACCCTAGACCTTGAACCCCAAACCCTAAATTTGAAACCCTAAATTCTAAGCCCTAAATTTTAAACCCTAAACCCTAAGCATTTTATAAAAAATTAAAAAAAAATTCTAAATTTTATTTAAGTGTTTATTAGAAACATTTACTAAAGTGTTATAAACCCTAAACCCTAAACTCTAAAGCATAAAGCCATGACCCTAAAACCTAAACTGTAAATGCTAAACTCTAAGTATTTTATAACATTTTAAAAAGTATTTTGTAAATTTTATTTAAATGCTTAATAAAACAATTTACTAAAGCGTTATAATCCCTTAACCCTAAACTATAAACCCTAAACCCGAGACTTAAAACCCTAAACCCTAAACCCTAAAACCCAAACCCTAAACCCTCAACATTTTATGGAATTTTAAAAGTGGTTTTGTAGCATTTATTTAAGTGTTTATTAAAAGAATTTACTAGAGTGTTATAAACCATAAACCCTAAACCCTAAACCATGAAACCTAAATCCCATAGCCTAAACCCTATACCTTAATCATTTTATAACATTTTAAAAATGTTTTATAACTTTTATTTAAGTGTTTATTAAAAGCATTTACTAAAGTGTTATAAACCTTGTAATCTAAAGCATAAACACTAAGCCGTAAGAATTTTGTAAACCTTAAACACTCTACCCTAAACCCTAAGCCCAAAACCTTAAACCCTACACCCTAAACCCCAAACCATAAACCGTGAACCCCAAACCCTAAACCCTAAACCATAAATGCTGAGCATTTTATAACATTTTAAAAAGAATTTTGTAAATTTTATTGAAGTTTTTATCAAAAGATTTTACGAACATGTTATTAACACTAAATTCAAAACCCTAAACCATAAAAACCAAACCCTAAACCTCAAACCATTAAATGTAAACCATAAACACTAAGCATTTTATAACATTTCAAGAAATGGTGGGTAACTTTTATCTAAGTGTTTATTAAAAGCATTTACTCAAGCGTTATAAACCCTAAACCTTAAGCTCTAAACCTGAAACCCTAGACCCTAAACCCTAAACCCTAAACCCTAAACCCTAAGCATTTTATAACATTTTAAAAAACTTTTTGCAACTTTTATTTAAGTTTTTATCAAAAGCAATTACTAAAGTATTATAAACCCTAAACCCTAAATACTATACCCTAAACCTAAAACCCAAAATCAAAACCTGAAACCCTAAACCATAAGATCTTTATAATAGTTAAAAAAGCATTTTGGAACTTATATTCAAGTCTTTATTAAAAGCATTTACCAAGGTCTTATTAACCCTAAACCCTAAACCCCAAAGGCCAAACCATAAACACTAAAACCTAAGAATTTTACATCATTTTAAAAAGAATATTGCAACTTTTATTTAAGCCTTGATTAAAACCATTTAGAAAAGTCTTATGAACCATAAACCCTAGACACTAAACCATCTTAAACCGTAAACCCGAAACCACCTTAAACCGTAAACCCCAAACCCTAAACGCTAAACCCCAAACTGTAATCATTTTATAACATTTTAAAAACCATTTTGTAACTTTTATTACATTTTTTGTTAAAATAATTTACTGAAGTGTTATAAACCCTAAACGCTAAATGCTAAACTCTAAACCCCAAACATGACACCCTAAACATCAAATCCTAAACTCTAAGCAGTTTATAACATTTTAAAATGTATTTTGTAACTTTTATTTAAGTGTTTATTAGAATCATTTACTGAACCCTAAACCCCAAACGCTAAACCCTAAGCATTTTATAACATTTTAGAAAGATTTTTTTTTATATTTTATTTAAGTGTTTGTTATATGAACTTACTAAATTCTTATAAAATCTAAATCCTAAAACATGAACCCTAAACCCTAAACCCCAAACCCCAAACCACAAACTATAAATATTAATAATTTTAATAACATCTTTAAAAAGGGCATTTGTACTTCTTCATTTAACGTGTTTAAATTAAAAGCATTTTATAAAGCGTTATAACCCTAAAATCTAAACCCTATGTATTTTATAACATTTTTGAAAAGTGTTTTGTAACTTTTATATAACTTTTTATTAAAATAGTTTACTAAATTATTATAAACCCTAAAACCTAAGCCCTCAACCGTAAACCACAAACCCTAAACCCTATACCCTAAACCTTAATGATTTCATAACATTTTTAAAATCATTTTGTAGCTTTTATTTAAGTGTTTATTAAAATAATTTACCAGAGTGTTAGAAAGCATTAAACATAAACCCCAAACACTACCCCTGAAACCCTAAAATGTAAACCCTATGTATTTTATAGCATTTTAAAAATCTTTTCTAAATTTTATTTAGGTGTTATTAAAAGCATGTATTTAAGTGTTATAAACCCTAAAATCTAAACCCTCGAGTTTAAAACATTTTAAAAAGTGTTTTCTAACTTTGATATAAGTGTAGCTTAAAAGAATTTACTAAAGTGTTATAA
>APFE030969257.1:0-12648 GCA_000404065.3 Pinus taeda
TCGCCTCGTTTTTTGTTTCCCGCTCCTTGGTTTACGCCAAAACCCTGTTTACCATGTCATTTTTTCATTTTGCGCTTGCAACTTTGTTGCGCTGAGGGTTTGGTCTGGAAGTGAGTTTTTGTGCTGTGGATGGATGGAAATGAGCCACAGGCTCTGCATGCGCCGGCTATGGGCTGTGCTGCTTGCTGGTGCGGCTCTGTCACTTGTCCTGGTCACTTATTTTCTCGGCTCCTTGGGCACAGAATGACGGTTTGCTCGTCCGTGTTAGAAAATGACCACTGTAATTGTCTGTTTGGTTACTCAACTTGTATTTGTTTCGATGTTCTCATTTTATTGTGGTTCTCCTACTTGTTAAATTTGATTAATGGTTTTGCATGCTACGGGTCACAGTCGCGGTGGCCTCTTTCTGCTCGCAATTCTCTTCTGTTAACCTATCTCCATGATTTATTTTTCTCCTTGTCTTTCTCCAGTTCTAACGAAGATTGCTCCTTGGTCTTAGGTTGTCACTGTGGATTGTGGCTCAGTGGGTTTGCATTCTCCCCACACAGCTAAACCTCCAGGTAAAAAAAAAAAATCGCTCACTGTATATACAGTTCATTACCCTTCGTTTCCATTTCCTTTTCTCTGTTGATAGTTGGCCTAATAGTATTGCCCTTTTTTGATTACGCAGGTTGGGGGTTTGCTCTTTGGTGTGAGCACCACGGCTCTTTCCCGGTAGGCTTTGCCACTGTTATCAACTTGTTTTTGTTGTTAGTCTCTATCGGTTTTGTTGGGCAGAGTCCTAGTTCTTGTTCGTTTATACTCCTCTATGGTCGCTATGCGACGTGGGTTAGTTTGGTACAAACCCTCGTTTGTATTTCACAATTTTGTAATTGTAAAACACTGTTTTGGAGTTTGGACAAACCCTTGGTTGTATTCCATAGTTCTGTAATTGTAAACTACTGTGTAGGATTTAGGCCGTCCAAAACCCTCGCATAGGGTTTTGCTGGTTCGTTTGGTTCTGTCACTGTTCGATGGGTTATCCCTCGACTGTCACATGTATACAAATATATATATATATATATATTTGGAATGAAAAGAAATACAGTGTATTTGATTATACTTGTTACCTCTGTCCTGGACTTTGTTACTCAGAGTTTATATACTTGTTCTTGGTTGAATTCTTCGAAATGTGCCTAGTTCTTTCGGCCGTGGACTCTGTTTTTTGTTTGTTAGCCTTCATACTCGAAGTTTTCATGCAATTTTCCTTCTCTGCCTTCTGTTCTTTAGGAGAGAAAATAAATGAAAAGGATATGCATGCACAATATCTGCGTATTTTAGTTTATTCAATGATTAGGAAAAAGTAGATAAACATTTCAATGAGTGTTACAGATGGACTCGAATGAAAGAAAATTATTCTCTATATTCTATTACTGTTCTCGTATGCTGAACCCTTTCAGAATGATTTACATTTCATATTTGTACTACTTGCCCACAGTGACCTGAACTATGCACATTTACGCTTCAGTTGTTTCTTTTATTAGTTACATAACTATTAATTCATTCGATTCTTCTTGCGCTGCAATATTTTACAATTGATATAGATGTCTTTTTTTTCCCTTTGTTCTAAATGGAAGAAATAGCTATTCAACAAAAGACAGACAATGTTGACAGTGACCCTAACTAACTATAGTGTTCCCTAACTAATAATGAAATTAAAAAAAAAACAAGTCCCTACATTCTGCTTTGACTAATTAAACATAAAGAAAACAAACACTGATAAATCTTTCCACCTTGGCGCAAACCAACAACCGGTCATGATGCCCTTAGTTGGATGCTCCTGCATCAGTTTTACTATATTTAATTATATTTAGTGCCCTATGTTATACCATGGTAATGTTTTATGTAAATGTTGGGTTGTTTGTATTTGGTTATGGGTGTAACACTGTGTGTTTTTACAAGAGTTTAAAATAATGTAAGTGCTTGGAAATTTGATGTTTGAGAGACATGAACATTTACAAAAATTATGTATTGTGTTTGTATGGTGTTATTATTTTATATTGTATATTAAAACTATGTTTGTTTATAAATAAAATCTGTGAATTTTTGTTGAAATGTTGAAATATTTAATTAATTATGTTGTGATTTTTGTATTTTGAATTAATTTGAATAAGTGTCCAAAGTTTGTGTATTTTAAAATGATTTAAATACATTGAAATTTGATGCTTGGGGGTAGTGACTTGTAAATAAAAATAATAAAAAATGTATTTGATTGTATGACATCTAATTCTATAATTTTCAATTGCATATTAAGCTATGCTTTCACTAATACTTTCACATTTTTCATTAAGTGTTTAGATACAATAAATTAACACTTTAAGTTTTACAATAGTTCAAGATAATGCAAGCACTTAGAAATTTGATGTTTGAGAAACATGGACATTTAAAAAAAGGTGTATTTTGTTTATATGATATTATAATTTTATATTGTATATTAAACTATATTTGTTTATAAAAAAAGAGTTATTTTTTCTTGAAATGTTTAAATTTTTAATTAATTCTCAATACATGTGCGAAATCTGTGTATTTTAAAGTAATTTAAATACATTGAAATTTGATGTTTTGGGGGACTCACTTGTGTAGTTACAATAGGTTAATTTAACCGAGAATGAAATGAAACTGAATGCAACCACACAATGTATTCACACAAGTAAAAACTCAAGATTTACGTGGTAAAACCTCAGCGGAGTTAAGGAAACATCCACGAGGCAAGGGATTGGAATTTCTATTCAACCAATAAATGATTCTCCTTACAATAGTTCGAGCATTCATTAGTTTTATATGAGCCTCCTCAGTTACATAACTGTTGATTCGGTATGAAACTAACTTGTCAATAACTAATACAATTTTACCCAAATTTACATTAATTAGTTGCCAATTACCAACAAAATCCACCTTGACAATAATTTCCCTAATCCCTTGCCCATGCCCATCGATCAGATGTCTCAGAAAATGATACCTTACCTCAATGTGCTTGGTTCTGCTGTGATAAGTAGGATTTATAGCCAAGTGAATAGCACTCTCACTGTCACAAAGTACATTCACTTTCTCCTGCGTCCTTCCAATCTCATCAAGTAGACCCTTTAACGTGATTACTTCTTTACTGGCATCTGAAGCAACTATATATTCTGCTTCGGTAGTGGAAAATGCAACTGTTTCTTGAAGCTTTGACATCCAACTAATTGCTCCACCTGCAAGAGTAAAGACATAACCTGTAGTAGATCTTCTTTTGTCCAAATCACCTGCATAATCAGCATCTACATATCCGCAGAATGATCCTTCACTACCATTAAAGATGATGCAATGGTCACTTGTGCCTCTTAGATATCGACGCACCCATTTCACTGCTCGCAAATGTTCTTCATCTGGATTTGCCATGAACCTGCTGACAACTCCAACTACATGTGAAATGTGAGGTTTTGTAGATACCATCGCATACATTAAGTTTCCTACAACATTTTCATATGGTACATGAAACATATACTTCTTTTCTTCATCAGTTCTAGGACTCAAAACCGAAGAAAGCTTAAAATGGGAAGCTATTGGAACATTAACACGTTTCACATTGTTCATACAGAACTTTTCAAGTACTTTCTCCACATACTTCTGCTGTGATAACAAAAGCTTATCATTTTTCATGTCTCTATGTATCTCCATGCCCAAGATATGTTTTTCTGCTCCAAGATCTGTCATATCAAACGTCTTAGAGAGCTGAGCCTTTAACCTGTTGATCTCTTCCATGCTTTTGCTTGCAATAAGCATATCATCAACATACAAAGCTAAGATAATGAATATTCCATTGAAACTCTTGAAGTATACACAATGATCATACTCACTTCTAATAAATTTCTCACTCACCATGAAGGAATCAAACTTCTTGTATCATTGTCTAGGAGACTGCCTCATACCATACAATGATTTCCTAAGCTTGCAAACTAATCTTTTGTTGTGACCTTGTACAGAACCTTTTGGTTGTTCCATATGTCACTCTTCATTCAAATCACCATGTAGAAAAGCTATTTTAACATCCTACTGTTCTAACTCAAGGTTAAGTAATGCAGTTAGTGCCAACATAGTACGAATAGAAACAAGTGTTACAACTGGTGAAAAAATCTCATGAAAGTCGATACCTTCAACCTGAGAATACCCTTTTGCTACCAGTCTCACCTTATACCTTTCGATACTTCTATCAACTTTCTGTTTCAGTTTGAAGACCCATTTGCATCCAACAACACTTCTCCCTTCAGGAAGTTCTACAAGATCTCGGGAATTGTTCTTGGCTAAGTAATCCATTTCTTCTTCCATAGTCGTTTTCCATTTTTCACTATCCATATCATCTACTGCTTCCTAATAACAAGAAGATTCCCCATCTTTAGTGATCAAAGCAAAAGATGAAGCTGAATCTTCATACCTTTTGGGAGTTTTTATTTCCCTTGTAGACCTTCTTAGAGTAACTGGTTGCTGAACTGGTTCAAAAAATTCAACAATTTCCTTTGTATCTTCAACACCTTTTTCTCCATAAGTCTCTTTTTCCTTTTGACTGTCACCGAAAGGTCTAGCCTCCAACTGAATTTGTTGATTTGGCGATACCTGTTCCTCTTCAATTCTTTCAACATTTGATTTTAAAAGAAAAGATTCATCAAATGTTACATCTCTACTAATGACTATCTTCCGTGATGTAGGATCCCACAACTTGTATCCTTTCACTACATAGTCATACCTAACAAAGACATAAAATTTCAATTTTGGACCTAATTTTGAACACTGATTTTTAGGAATAAGAGCATAAGCATCATAGCCAAATATCCTTTAATGTGAATAATCACAAGACTAACCTGACCAAACTTCTTCAGGAATTTTACAATTAATTGCTACCGAAGGTGATATATTAACTAGATAACAAGTAGTGGATACTACTTTTGCCCACAACTCCTTTTGTAAGTTAGCATTGCTGATCATGCTTCTCGCTCTTTCCATAAGTGTTCGATTCATACATTCAGAAACACCATTTTGTTGAGTATAAATAGCAATTTTGTGTCTAACAATTCCTTCATCCTTACAGTATTGTTCAAATTCTATTGAAGTAATTTCACCACCATTGTTAGTTCTTAAAAATTTTAATTGATTTGTGTGTTCTTCTCTCTACCATTGCTTTAAATTATTTACAGATATTGAATACATCAACTTTCTTTTTGAGCATAAAGACCCAAACTTTACGGGAGAAATCATCAATAAATGTTAAAAAATATAGAGCACCTCCATACGATACAATAGGAGATGGTCCCCATAGATCAGAATGAATATAGTCTAAAATATCTTTACTATTATGATTTCCAATTTTAAACCTTTGTTTACACTGTTTTCCATACACACAATGTTTACAGAAATCCAACTTCAAAGATTTTAGATCAGGAAGTGATTTACGTTTCATCAGTACCTGAAGACCTTTCTCGCTCATGTGACCCAATCGCTGATGCCATCGACAAGTACCTTCTTCTTCTTTTTCTGACACAATCATTGCTTCACTGACCTGATTACTTCCTTTGAGTCTGTAAAGATTTCCGACCTTTTCTGCTTTCATAACAACTAGGGCACCTTTAGATACTTTCAACACTCCATTCTGACGTGCAAACTTATAACCATCCAAATCCAACACTCCCAAAGAAATCAAAATTTTCTTGAATTCAGGTACATGTCTAACACTAGTTAAAGTTCTAATCGTGTTATCATACATTTTAATCCTGATATTTCCCATCCCAATAGTCTGACATGATACATTATTACCCATAAACACAGAACTACCATTTACATCTTCATATGAAGTAAACCAATTTCTGTGTGGACACATGTGATGAGAAGCACCAGAGTCTACAACGAACTTTCAAAACCCTGAGAGACATCACATACAGGTAAAGTTTCATCTATCATACATAATTCTTCAGGAGATAAAACTTCGTCTGTCATACCTGAATCAACCTGATTTGCTTCCTTCTTCGGGTTATCACACTCTTTTCGTTTCCAATAGTCTTTCTTAAGGTGTCCAATTTTGTTGCAATGCCAACATTTTGCCTTACACTTCTTTCCCTTTGATTTAGATCTGGAAGACCCCCTTGTTTTTTCTCCTCTTTGCTTTGACCGTCCTCTAGCTATCATGGCTTTTGGTGTTGCTATTTCAGTACTGAATTTTCTTCTCACTTCTTTAGATAAGAGAGTTCCCACAACTAATTCAAATTTCAAAGAATCAGCGGTGCTCAAACTGATTGAAGATAAGAGAGCTCCCAAAACTAATTCAAATTTCAAAGAATCAATAGTGCTCAAACTGATTGAAGCTACGAAGTGGTCCCATGACTCGAGAAGAGAACACAACAAGGTTATAGCTTTGTATTCTTCCTAAATTTTAACTTCCATATCTGATAATTGGCATATAAGTGTATTAAAAACATTTAAATGCTCTGCAACTTTTGAACCCTCATTCATTCGAAGACTGTACCATTATCTTTTCAAATAAATTCTATTGGTTAACAACTTTGTCATATATAGTTTTTCCAGTTTTTCCCATAAGCCTCAAGTTGTACTCTCTTTAACAATGTTGAAGAGAACTTAATCCACCAGGCATAACCTAATGGTACTGAGAGCTCGGGAATTCAAGTCCTCCCAGTCTGAATCTTTCATGCTAGCAGGTTTCTTATTTGCCCGCTTCCAAAGCTTTGTGCAACCCTTATTGTACCATCAAATCCATAACTTTCAGTTTCGAGAGAGTAAAGTTGTTTTGGCTAGTGAATTCCTCCACCTTGAACTTTGCATTCGTCATTTTATCCATTTCTTTCCAATTTGCTTCTAAACTATTACTTCTAGGGTTGAATTTCCCCACAATCTACCTTCAACTAGCAACTAGGGTTTCTTTCTTTTCAACCAAAAAAAAACTTAATTTTGTTGCCTCTTTTTTAAACCCTGATTACTGTCTTCAACTAGGGTTTCTTTCTTTTCAACAAAAAAACTTAATTTTCTTGCCCTATTTTTTTTAAAAACACCCTGATTTATTTCCTAGAATTTCTTTAGCACATATTGATTCCTTGAAATATACATGAAACAATTCAATTTTCCAAAAGAAAATTACTTCAATCCCAAAAAAATTTCAAATTCACAAGCGTCTGAGCAACAAATTCTTATTTCTCTTGTTGTTTTTTTTAATTACACACACTTATTTCTGTTGATCGAATTCCTCTGGTGGCAAGCTCAATGGCTCTTCGACGGCTCTTCCTCTTGCGACAGGCTCTTCGACAAGCCAACAAACACACGTAGGCCCTCCTCTGCGGCTCTTCCTCTAGTAGCAAGCTCTTCGACTCTTCCAACAACTCGACGGGTAGCATGCAGAGCAGAGAGCAATGGTTGCTCCACCTTGCTCCGGTTCTGGACAAGCAAAGGGCCTTTACGTAGGTTCTAGGCGATGGTTCTAAAACAGACTCTTCGACAAGCCAACAAACACATGCAGGCCCTCCTCGGCAACTCTTCCTCTCGTGGCAGGCTCTTTGACTCTTCCAGCAACTCGATGGGCAACACACAGAGCAGAGAGCAATGGTTGCTCCACCTTGCTTTCAATTTTGGACAAGCAACGAGCCTCTACGTAGGTTCTGGGCGATGGTTCTCGAACAGGCCACCTTGCTCCGATTCTGAACAAGCAACGGGCCTCCACGACATCTCTGATCCACGCAGAGTGCAATGTGGTAATGATTTTGCTACGCAGAGATGAGGCTTAGGTTCATACGCAGCATGCATGTTTAGCAGCGTAGACTCCTCCTCACTCCTTCTCTTCTTTAACATGCAGCAACCGTTCCACCGAGAACGGTTACTCTAATTGGAAATTCACTACTCTAATTGTTACATGGCATAGTATAGATGCTTCAAGAAGAATATTGGATGGAGATGTTGAAAATTGAACCAAGGTGTTGGAGATCCAAACAGATATTCCTAGTGCATGCATGCCTTTAGAAAAACAGGAAGTGCAACAAACAACTTTCATGAAAGAAGCATGGTTGGTCAAAAATTTATAAATGCGGGTTAGGTCCATACATGAACAAGTGACGAAAGCGAGTTGGAACACATGGGAAGTAACTGAGAGAGAGAGAGAGAGAGAGAGAGAGTCTTGGACCAAGCTCTAGAAATCACCAAAGATTGAGGAAAGATACACTAGCATATAAAAGTAACTAGAGACATCCTTAGAGAGGATGATGCATACCTTTCAATGCGGTCACGTCATTTTGTGTAGTGATTAGGTTCAATAGATAGAGTATCCTCGAGGTCTCTGCAAGGTTCATAGTTTATCTTTGTTGTGTTTATTGGGCTTATTAGTTTGAACACACGTTGAATTTTTAAACTATGATATAACATAAAAATTATTTTGTTCAAATTTGTGATCGCGAGAAATGATAGGAGGAGTGTGGAGATCTAAGATAAGCACTCAATAGAGATGTCAAAAATATCGACAAAGAGACCTAGTGTGTGCAAGATTCGAGAGAAGGAGACAATGTTGATGTCATATGCATCATAATCTCTTGTTGATATTTTGCAGCCCTCCATAACAATATTAAGAATCTAAACATCATTCCCAAGTATGATTGGTGAGGTGTGCTATAAACGAAAGCAAATATAGCGAGGTGGCTAGTATCCTCCCATTATTCGTTGAATGAATATTGTTTGAGTAATGTTGTGACACAAGTCTTTGTAGGTAGGTGCAAAAAATGCAAGATTGATGGACGTGTGCTATATCTCAACTATTGAAAAGATGAAAAGGTTTGTTCAAATTTCTCCAATGCATTAAGTGAATGTTAGATCCTTCACATAGCCTTTGTCCCAACTCTATGAAGACAACATTAAGGAGTTAGGTCACAATATGTTGAAGAATGTAATGGATTTTTATTGTGACATTCATAAAGCTGTGTGATTGAGGTTGGGGTGTCATTTCTTCGGAAATGGCTCCACTCTTGCAGAGAAGAGGGAGATGCAATTTTTTGCCAATAAAAATAATATATTTTAACCCATCGAAAAGAATATTATTCTCGGTTTTAGAAAAGCGGGTGATTACCCCCCAACATAGTTTAGAAATATTGTCTAGGAGAGGCATATAGGTGAGTAATCATGGTATGCATGTGATTTTTTGTATTCCGCCCCAAAAGAAAACTCAAGAACATAAAATAGAGATTAAACATTTGTACAAAATCCTTTGAAAGGAGGCATCCGGTCATGGTGTTTGTGTGTGAGGAAAGAGAATATGTATCAATGATAAAATCGATATTGGTGTGGATGCTATTAGAGTTATTGAAAACAAGTATTATGTTTGAAAGAAGAAAAAAATGCTTTTAGCCTAGCAATCCATGAGAAATGTAGGAATTAATAGCATGCTTCTTTTTTCCAATGTGATTAGGGAATACCATGACCTCTTGTCAAAGGTCACCATGCTTTACTTCTTTCCATGGAAAAGTATGTGGAAGATGGAAGAAGTGAGAGGAAAAGTATTGCAGTGTGATTGATGGATGATTGGAAGGAAAATAAAGGCATTTATAGCTAAAAATAGTTGTAGGTATTGGATGTATGCCTTTTATAATATTTTGTTTTCTAAAGGCACGGAGGAAAGGCACAAGTTATGTATGAAGGTGCCTCTTAAAACATGGTTAGATTATTGGACCAATTGAAGTTTGTTAGCATTTTGAGTGATATTGATAGAGAACAAGTTAGTTTGTTGTAATATTTTTTGGCATTTGTAAAAGAAACATATTGAGCACAATGAACTAATGTGCAAGTGAAAGATCAGTTGAAATTGTCTAGTGTAAAATAAACTTGATGATGCAAACAAATATTATTAATATATGCAAGTTTCTAGAAAAAAATAAAACACACCAATATAATATTAAACCATTCTTTTAAATGAACCATTTTATATAGTATTTCTTAACTTCATAATATCATAAAAAATAAATAACCCAGTCCTTTTAAACTGTATCATGTTCATGAGAAAATATTAATAATAATTAAAAAAGAAATTAAAACATTAATATCAAAGCAATATTTTAATTATATATATACGGAGGTGGAGGGTGATGTGGTGAATTTTGATTTCATACTCAACGGCCACATTTCAAATTTTTATAAAAGCTATGAACAGCCTCACCTGGTGCCAGCCTGTCGGATTCCAAAATCTTTAAGCATACGAAATGAAATCCCTAAAACATAAATATCCCATCCAATATAAGTCTGCGGCATTAGGAAGGTTGTACAGGTGAAGCGAGGCGAGGATGGGCATTCCGTCCTTATGACAGGTTGTACAGGTGAAGCGAGGCGAGGATGGGAATTCCGTCCTTATGACAGGAAATGAATGCGCAGAGCAGCCAGGCATGTGGGCGTTGTTTTCTAGCTTCTAGCTTCCCTGATTATGCCTTTTTACATCTGGTATTGTTCCATCTCATGCTAACTGTGGAGCTTCACAATCGGGCGATCCATACCAGTGCGTGGAATTTAATTTGTGAGTTGCCTGAGCGATGGAAGAAATAGGATTTGTTAGATGTTTTTACCAGTTTTCTGGTTTGTTTTTGCTGTTTTTCCAGCATGGCCATGCTTAATTGAATAATTGTTACTGTGTCTGTCTCTAGATTTTTGTTTTTTTTTTCTTTTATTTTAGAATTTTTATTTTGGCTTGGTTTTGGTTTTCTCTTTTCAGTTTGGGTGGAGAGGTAGAGGAGATTAGGTCTAGTTGGTTTGGGTTAGGAGGGAGAGGAGTTTGGCTCTAGTTGGTTTGGTTGGGGTTATGAGGCAAGATAATGCTAAAGAGAAGAGAAGAGGACATGGGATCCCACTCTGACAAGGTATGCACCTTTTTATTTTTCATTTGTATTTTAAGATAGTTTTGTAATGGATCATCTGAATTAATTGTGTGTGTGCTTGGATCATTTTATTGTGGACATTTGTTTTCCCAATACTGGTTGTTCTGGCTTTGTGTTTGGAGTAGAAGGATATAATTATGGATTGCTATGGGTTTTTCCTATTGCAGGTGAGAATCTAAATTATGGCTTCCCTAATTAACAATTTATTCATAAATAAAACTGACGGGGTTTAAGTGCATTATAGTTTTCCCTTGTGTTCCAAGGCGATGTAAAGATAAACCCAATTTAAAGATTCATGATCTCTGATGCCTTGGATTTCTAAGACTCTATTTAAGAGCTGTCAATGTTCTTGGATAGTTACAGGTTTATTTTCTTTTATAATGTTCTAAGACAGTATTTAAGAGCTGTCAATGTTCTTGGATAGTTACAGGTTTATTTTCTTTTATAATGTTCGTTTTTAATTATGTTTTTCAGCATGCGTTTGTTTTGTTTTTGCTTTTAGAGAAACCCGATAAATTTTAAATCAATGAAAACCTTTTAAAAAAATTGGGGATTCGTTCAAAGATATGGTCTCACACAACCCCAGTTGGGATAGTTATGGAAACAAATTTTTGCGTGAGGGTCAGCGCCCTTGGTTTCTCCAAGGCAATGAGGCCCTGTTCTGGTTTTTTTTTGTGCTTGTCTCTGCTACCCGGTAAGGTAATCGACTCTGCAATAACTTCCTCTGCCTCATGCCTCTGCCCCTGCCCATTGCTGCTCACGGTTTTTTCAGAGGGACAACGCTTTCTCTGGGGCAATAGGTCTTGTGATTTGTGCTAATGAGTAGTTTAGGGTAGGCCTTTTTATTTTGTCAAAGGTTGAACCAAAATTACTGTCTCTTTGTTTGAAATCAATTTCTTAGAAATGGTGTCATACAGGTTCAACATTCTCTATTCTCTCTGGATCAGTATACTATGAACATTTTTGTGAGGTAGCCCATATAAGTGTGTTTCCTATTTCTGAACAATTTTGTGGAGGTAGCCTATATTAGTGTCATTTTTGTGAAGTAGTCCATATAAGTTTGTTTTCTATTTCAGTTTGAGAGATTACAGCCCAACCAATGTATAATTGAAATGGCAGTGACATCTAAGGAAGTTCATGTCAACTGAATAAAATTAAAACCATAGAGGATGTTGGTGTCAACTGAATTAAATTAAAACCATAATAATATTTACAGCTGTCTCTAAGAGGCAGTAGAATAAATGCTTTGGAAAGGGAATAGAGTAGATTCCAATTGCAAAACATATGCCAACAAATATTTGTGCTATGTTGTGACTTTGAAGTATGAGGTGTAGATGTGTGCGGCCTCTTATTCTTAGGGGGCTTGCCTTCAGGTTGCTGATATTGTGTGAGAAAAGAGGGGATATTTAGTTGTTCAAGACTTTCTATTAGCATGCATAACAATATATATTACAGTTTATTACTTTTGATTTCATGCGAAATGCCTAGGGAAATTTATAAAAGCCAAATTTCTATTATGTGTCCCATTTATTTATTTTGAATTGGATTTGAAAGAATATATAATTAATTGTATTTTGCATTTATTGCATCAAGATAAAATGGTTGTTAAACATTTAACCTTCTTATGATATGAAACAGGTAGGAGGAGAGCACACATGGAATATTGTTTAACAAAAGAGTAACATCGTTTTGGTGAGTTGGAAGGTGAGAAGGAAGTTCTGCACAAGAATTTAAT
>APFE030969258.1:0-31524 GCA_000404065.3 Pinus taeda
TTTGACATGAAGAGCAGAGGTATGGGGCTTGACAAAGAGGACAATGTGGCTATTGATGAGGCCACATACTGCAAATAGTCAGGGTGACAAAATTCAGTGTAACAATACGTTTTTAAAGAGTTGATCTCTTCTTTTTCTATTTTTGACGTTAATGTAGTTATAAGGTTTTAAAGGATTAGGTTTCTATTTTATCCATTTTTTATGTTAAAGGAAGGAAATAATGTGGTAAGTGTTGTACTCTTTTAATATATTTATCTATAGCATTGATAGATATATTTTCATTAATCCAAGTGATTTTATGATTAATCTTATCATTTTAATAATGTTGAGTATTATATGTTTATTTTACACATTGTTTGTTTAAAAAAAAATATTGAATTGCAATATGTTTGGATGTGGGAGTTAACCATTAGACCTATGGGTGTAAATGTAAGACCTATGGGTGTAAATGTAAGAGTTTAACTTGAATAGTAATTTAGAGTAGAAAAGCGATTGTTCAGATATATTTGAAGTGTATACAGTTTTTAAAACTACATTATTTTTAGTTGACTAGTTTGAGTTTCTCATAGAAAGAAAACACATTAGCGAGTCAATTTCAAAACAGAGAATTTTCTACTCATTATTAGATTAAGAAAAATCCATGCTTTATATGCTTATTCAATTATTAACAACTAAGAAGTTAATAATTAGATATAAGTTTTCCATTTGTTAACCCCTTAGTACCCCTATCTTAAGGTCATAATAAACCTTCATTATTAACTTGTTTACCGTGTTATGTCATCTAATGTAAGTTACATCTTGTCACCTTATTTCCAATTTATAATAAATAGGATTTACTTGTATAGATGCATTGAATTCATTGCAAAAGGATCTTTCCCCTCAAACTGGATTGTACTCATTAACTTTTAATCATTTTTATTGCGTTGGATTCAAATATTTTGTATTCCTTACAAAAGGATGTTTCACCTCAAAGTAGATTGTAGTCATTTACTTTTAATAAATTTTAATGAATTTGATTCATAATATTTGGAATCAAAGCTATGATCAAAGGGTTTTATTTTCTTAATAAAAAAATATTTTCATTTTCGCTATAATTCTTATGCAAAATATTTTACATAAAAGACTAGGTACAATACCAAGACATAATTGTATCAAAATACCAAATTCTAGTTTTTTATACTTTCAGAGATATAGCTTATTGAATAGAGTATACCAATAAAAATGAAATTGATTCTAAATGAAACATTTTGTAATTTTAGCTATAACACTTTTTCTATGAATTTGTTTATTACGTTAACAAGAGGTCATCAGGTAAATGATGAAAAAATATTAAAAAATTTGTTTTTGAAGTGAGGAAGAAAATAATAAAATAATAGTTTCAAATTCATAGTTAAAAATATTAAAAAAAGTTGTCCTTGAAAGGATGAATAAAAATAATAAAATAATAATTTCAAATCGATACTTTAAAAAATTAATAGTATTTTCCAATTATATGCGGAAAAAAGTAAAATAGGAAAAATAATTAATTATTTAATTAATGAATTTGCTTTACTTTTTACATTAAAATAAAGATTATGATGGTGTATAAAACTAGAAAACATTGGAAGGAATTTGAAAAGGAATGTTATGTGTGAAGCTAACCAGTCATCTGGTAAAAATTTTAAATGTTAGTTGACGAAGTGTTTGAATATATAGTTTAGACTCGGTTATCTTCTTTCCCAACTTCTTCATTGAATATCTGTTCAATATTCTTTGAAATGCTATGAAACATGCTCATTCTGCAACACACTTCAGAAAATAACCAAAATCTTCGATAGCCACTCTGCAAAAAGTTCACAAAAGCAGAAAAAATTTCGCACATAAATGGTTGGTGTGGCTAAATCGAAAGTCAATGTGTTCCACATTGAATGGGAGATACGCATTATCGAAGTTTCCTTCCACCTCCAACATGCAAGTGTTTGAGAAGATCCTCAAGTATCCGGTGGCCTCAAGTCGTACGTTATTTCTCTATGCAAGGAGGTCTGACAAAATGGAGGGAGGATCCAAGAACAATGTTCAATCTTCTATTTGATTGGTCCACTGTTTCACAATGAAAACGTTACTGTGTTGTTCGCCATGACACTGGTTGTGATCTTTGAATACACTACGCGTAATCATCATTCCTTGTATTTGTATATATATTCTGGTCTAGATCAAAATTGCTAAACTTAATTGAAATGTAGATTTAGGATACAATATTTTGAAAACATATGTACTCATTGAAACAAATATTACATTTCTTTCTGTTAAATTTTCAAAATATTAATATCATTAGAGCAAGAAATAGCAGCCTATTAATATGATTATTGTACAATACTCTATTGATAAAAGTTGAGAGCGTAGGAGAGGATTATTTGAATTATTTGAAATTATGTTGTGTATTGCGCTAGGAAAAACTGTGGTCAAAGGATTAAATAAAATGTTCCCAAAGTTGTTGGGAGCAGCCGTGTTTGTGAGTATATTTGAGAATATTTTATGTAGACACATGTAAGGTGGAAGAGCTCAATTTAATATCAATATCTTAGCAATTTGAAATAAATTTGTAGTTAATTATAATTATATTAAATATGTTTTAAACTGAAAAATCTAGTTTCTAGATGTTATATAAGGCATTCCATTCTTTATAAATCCTATATAAATTAATGTTTATGATTCTCCGATATGAGTATAGGTGGATTGGTTAGATTTACATGACTTTACAGCTTTTATTCTAGATATGATTATGGATTCATGATCTTCATTTTCACCTAAGCGTCATTTGCATTTTAAGATATTTTGAGGAATCCTTACTTGAATATGCTTTTGTACGGTTGGAGACAGTGTTGTTAGGGTGCAACATAGTTATGTTGATCTATTTATTGACTTACCCAATTTGGTATTATTAGCCGTGATTATTTTACTAGTGGCTGAAATCATGAAGAGTTACTTTAAACGGTTGGGATTGATGGAACTTTGAAGTTATGAAGAGTTACTTCAAATTGTTGGCATTGATGGAACTTTTTATCAGATCCTTCTTACTCAGGCTAACGAGAAACTCCTACGCAATAGCAGTAGTGGGATGTGGGATAAAGTAGTTTTATTCAAGGAAACTAGGTTTTCTTTTAGAGATAGGGATGTGTATAGTGCACGGGATAATGCAGACCTGATCTATGGGAAATTTGACAGAGTAAGGATGTCAATGATTATGATGCTTCTTAGGTTAACCCATAAGGTGTATTTATACCACTAAAAACTAGTTAAATCAGTTATGCCATGGACTTAAGGATGTCAATGATTATAATGCTTCTTAGGCCAACCCATAAGGTGTTAGGCCATGGACTTTTTGTAGGTGGGTTTCCAGTGTAACTCATAAACCCCACTAGAAAAATAGCTTAATTATATATTTTTTCAATTTTAAAATTTCTTATGTAAGAAGCTTTGAAAGGGACTTCATAAATATGCATATGTATAGTGGGCATAGTTATGTATAGCTTTTTTTAATTATTTTTTTGAGATAAGGAAAATCTTATAAGGGAAAAGGGTTCTCCTCATGCGAATCGTGAAAATCTAGCAAAAGACAGTGGAAAAAGATGTTATGACAATTCTATAAAGCACTAGTAGGTGGTATAACCCACAAGTAAATTTTAGGCACTAATATTTGCAAGTGGGCTAATCTTACATATTTTTCCAAAAAAAATGTTAATTGTATTTTTTAAATGATTCATTTAAAATCTATAGTATAAAATTATTTTACATTAAAAAACGCCAAAATATTATAGAGACTATATAATATCATTGAAAATTTGAATATGTTTATATAAATATTGTCAAACACTTTACAAGATGCATCCAAGGAACTAATCAAATTCGCTAAAGTTTCTAAATTTTAAGATAAATTTATGTTCTAAAAAATTTCTTTGATAATTTAACACTCTATAACCCAATTAAAATAATAATATTATTTTTTCTCCTGAAGCAAGAAATGAACGTTCTATTCATAAGTAGCTAGAAAATGGTTACATAAAATACAGAATATCAAAGAGTTGACTTACACCCTATGTTGGGGAACTGAGCCAAATGCTCAAGAACCAGGCTAAGGGCCTACAAAACCGTATGACCAACAAAGACAAAGTGCAGACCCGATGGTAAAATAGAGATCATCAAGCAGTAGATTTATTTGAGAACATACAAGAGAGAAAAACAGAACCCCCTAACAAGCATGACAAACCTTAGTCGTAGATCTACTTCCACAAGATCTAATGGCTATGAAGGATATCAGGCCAAAATGATGCATGAGGAATACCAGCCCGATGAAGGTGGTATTCTCACTCTTCTTGGAACCATGTGTTGCACGGTTAGTGGCATTGGTGGCATTTTCGAAAAACTGCTTATGGTAATGCAGACACCCGATAACCACATAAACTATAATAAAAACATCACAGTCCCACCAATAAGCACGACAAAGCTTAACCCTAGATCTGTTGCCACAAGATCCAATGGCTCTAAAGGATATTGGGTTGGAGAGAAGAGAAAGGAATACCCACCCAATGAAGGTGGTATTCTCTGTCTTCCTAGAGCCACGTGTTCCACAATTTGTGGAATCGGAGGAATTTCTGAAAAACCACTTCTAGTAAAGCGGATGTCTGATAACCATGTTTACTTTTGCAAAACCACCCTGTTTTATAGTGAATCTATTGGAGCCACTCTCAGGTTTCATTCTCTTGCTCCCCTGCCTACCATTCCTCTAGCACCTGTTAGTTAAACCCTTAACATCTATCATCATAGTGTTCTGCTCTTTGTTTCTCCTTCAAGTATTGATAATGCTCCGTGCCTACTCGAGCCAGAGTACTGCAGTCCTCGTGCAGTTGTCATGCCTGAACGAGCTTCCATGAGCAACACCTGTTTTCTCTTGTACCTATCATGCCTTCATTAACTAGCTAGTCCACCACTTTGTTCGCATCTCTATGCACGCGTACAAAGATTAGATTCTAAGTATTCTGAGGTGAGATTGAATTTAATGATATACTTGCGAAAGTCTCCAGTGGTTTGAAACATTGTCTGGTGTTGTACCAGTACCTATCCTTTTGACTAAATTAATCATTAATTTTGAGTCTGCCTCTATGATTGTATTATGTAGATTGTAGTCCATTAGGATTTCTAAGCCTTTCTCAGTGGCCATGAGTTCTGCCATACTATTGGTTTTCCTTCTCAAATGGCTGTGAAACATGACTTTGATATTTCCCTCTTCATCTCTTATAACTCCTCCATAACCAGCATCCCGAGGGTTTCCTTTTGAGGCTCCATCTATGTTGAATTTCAGGAACCCATGGGGTGGGGTTTGCCAGAAGGCCTTACCATCTGATGTGTGCCTTTAGGCTGGAGTCCCAACTATTCGAGAATGTGAGCATCCCTTTGACTAAGGGGTTTCTCAGGAGGTTTCTTTAGAAGGGAATTCACTGTTTCTTTGAGCTATTTTAGGATCTGAGCCATGATGTTTTGAGTTGAATCAGATTTAGCTTTGATAATCCGGTTGTTACGTTCTTTCCAAACATCCCAGATTAAAAAACTTGGAGTCATTGTTTAGGCTAAATTGATTGTCTCATTATCCGAGAAGTTTTTCCTCCAATTCTTTAAAGTTACAGTAATATCATTTTCACTCTTGACTATTTGGTTGAAGATGGAGGCTACCCAATTCCATATGGAGGAGGTGAACGAGCATAGTTTGAGAAGGTGATCCATGGTCTCCTCCTGCAAACCACATATCTAGCATTTTGAAGGACCGATAAAACCTCTTTTCCTAAGATTTTCCCAAGTCAGAATCTTTTTATGTTGAACTAGCCACATCAATAGTTTGATATTCATCCAGTGTGGGTTGCTCCAAAGGTATTTCCAAGTCTTGTCAGGGTTTGGATGGTCAGGTCTGGTGATTATTCTTTTGGCTTCTTTGAGGTTGAAGATTCCCTCATTGTTTCTACCCCATCTTAGTAGATCATTCGAGGTTGAAGTCAAAACTTGCCTCTTTTCCAGAATCTCTTGAAGAAATTTAGCTTGGGCTTTCAAAGGGGCCTCTTCACTATAATATGGTACATTCCAAATTCTCCATTTCCCTTGGTCCCTTGTCTTATCCCAAAAATCACTTACCCTTTTTAATCCTTTATTAATAGTGTCATTTTTTATGATGTTTATACCTTTTTTGCAGAGGTTATGTTCCTGCTGCCAGTTGTCCTCCCAGAGCCAAGCTAAATTCCATTTCTGATCTCCCAGAAACTATGATTCTGAACTAAGGCTCTATTTTCCCAAGCATTGTTCCAAATGTGGGAACCCCTTATCTGTCCTGTCATCCAAATGTGGTCCTTTTTCTGCCAATCCGTTGCATATTTTTGTTTCCAAAGCTTAGCCCATGGGTTGTTCATTTCCTCTAGCCACCTCCTCTAAAGTTTTGCCCCCAAGACTTTGCTTAGGGTGTCTAGGTCATGGAGACCTAAACCGCCATGTTTTTTAGGTTTGCAGAGCTGTTCCCATGCTACCAGGGTCCATTTCTTTTTCTCTTCCCCTTTACCCCAAAGAAATTTTCTTTCAATATTCCTGATCTACTCTAAGACTCCTTTTGGGACTAGAAGGGCTGAAAACATGAAAACTAGAATGGTTTTTAGTACATCCTTTGTAAGAATTAGCCTTCCTACTAAATTCAAAGATTTGCTAGTCGCATTGTTGACTTTGTCCTTCATTTTATTTTTAATTGACTCCCAAACTTCCTTACTCAGAGGTTTGTCAGTGAGAGGCATTTCGAGATATTTGGAGGGAAGATGATCTCTTTGAAATCCAAGAATTCTGGAGAGATGTCTTTGAATAAAAATGTCTGTACTGAAAAAGAAAACTTTTGATTTTGTGAGGCTTACCTCCGTGCCAGCAGCCAGTGTGAAATCATGTAAGATTTTTTTGAAGGCTTTGGCTTCCTTGACTGTGGGTGTGCCCTGCAGCATAGTGTCATCCACAAATTGTTGATGAGTCAATGTGTCCCCATTCTGGGTGAGTTTTAGTCCCTTCATTCTTCCTTCCTCCTTTGTTGAATTGATCATTCTACCCAATCTTTCCATCATGAGAATGAAGAGAAATGGGGAAAGAGGATCTCCTTGCCTAAGGCCCCTTTATGGATTGAAGGTTCTTGATGGAGAGCCATTGAGAAGGATTGAGCAACTTGCTGTGGTAACGATGGCCATGACCCACTTTATCCAGTTGTGGTCAAAGCCATAAGCTTTAAGAATTTTCCTTATGTAGGGCCAACTTAGCTTATCATAAGCTTTCTCTATGACTAGCTCTATTATCATGCCTACTTGTTTATTGGTCTTGAGGGAATGAACCAATTCGTGAGCTTGGATGATATTATTGATAATTTGTCTACCTTCCACATATCTTGTCTGCTCCTTTGACACAAGCATTGGAAGTAGAGGTTTGAGTCTGTTAGCAATAAATTTGGAAATGATTTTGTACACCACATTGCATAAAGCAATGGGTCTAAGTTTGACTAGTGTCATGGCTTTTTTCTATTTAGGGATTAATGCTATGAAGGATTCAGTAATCACTCTAAGAATTGTTCTTGACTTTCTCGACTCCTCCACCACATCAACAATGTCATGTTAGACTGTATCCCAACATGTTTTGAAGAAGTCTACATTGAAACCATCCAAGCCTAGAGCCTTTCCATTGTGCATCTCTTTGATTACTTAATTAACCTCTTCCTCCGTTACCGGCTTGTTGAGATTATAATTATCTTCCCTGGTCACCAGTTTTGGAATATTCTTTGTGAAGCTCTTAATGAATTGAGATCTGTCTGCATTGGTTTCCTCTGCTATACTTTGAAAATGTTGAACTAGAACAGATTCCACTTCCTTGTGAGTGTTTAACTCTTTCGCTTGAGAATCTATGAGTTTTGTGATCCTATTATGAGCCTTGTGTTTCATGATAGACTTGTGAAAGAACCTGGTATTTCTCTCCCCTTCTTTAATCCATTGTATTCTTCATTTCTGTCTAGAATATTTCCTCCTACTGACATCTATTGTCCCATTTTTGTTGCAGAGAGTCTCCCTGCATTTTCCTTTCCTCTGTGAATCCTTTCATAATGATAATTTGATTAGTTTCTAGTAATTTTCATTCCACTTCTCTTTTGGCTTCAAAAATGTTTCCAAACTCATTTTTGTTCCATTCTTTGAGCCTTTGTTTGATTTGTTTGAGTCTCTGGTGCATGAGGAACATTTTTGTGCATTGGGTGGGGATATCTTCCACCCACCAATTTCCAATATTAGTGATGAAGTCATGGTGAGTGAGCTAGGAATTTTCAAACCTGAAAGGTCTATTTCTCAGGGTTCCAATAAAAGAAGCTTCTAGCTGGATCGGTTAGTGGTTCGAGCCTCTAAAAGGAAGGATCCAAGCTATCATGGTGTGACTGGAGAGCAGGAGATCCTCCAAGATTATGAATCTGTCTAAATTGGAGGAAACTTGGGAAGTTCCCCCTCTCTTTTTATTCCATGTTAAGGTCCCATTTTTGGTGTTCATATTCACCAATCTCGTGTTGTCTAAGAAGTTCTAGAAGGCAAGTGAGTCTTTTCCCATCATTCTGCTTCCTCCTTTTTTCTCTGTGAGAGATCTGATCATGTTAAAGTCCCCTCCCATAATCGAGGGGATAACTGAGTGTCTCTCTCTTAGCTCCTCTAGTGAGGTGAGGAGCCTTAGTTTGTCTTCTAAAACTTGATGACCATAGACATTTGTGATCAAGTAACAATCTTTTTCCCCCAAAGTTTGTATTACCATTGAAAGGTGGTTTGTGGTTGCCTCAGCATCCATGATATAAAATTTTTGAGGATTCCATAGGGTGAGAATTCCCCCCACTATGTTATTCACTTTGAATTCAAGGTAGTCATAGTTGTTAAGCCATTTGATATGTATTTCTATAATCTTGTCTACTGAGCATTTTGTTTCCTGTATAAACACCATGTCCGATTTTTCTTCTTTTATTATGTTACTGAGATTTCTTTGTTTTCTTTTACTACCTACACCCCTAATGTTCCAGGTTGTGAGCTTCATAATGATGTTTTTGTGAAAGGGTAACTAGTGAGATCTTTCATCTTACCTGAATTAATCAGGAGTTTCCCACATTCTGACAAGACATCATTCTGTCTCCTTCCTTCTCTTTTCCTACCTTGGTTTTTGGTGGAGTGTTCTGATGTAATCTCCATTGGTTTGACCCATTTATTCTCCTGGTTGTCATAGTTTCGTTTGACTCCTACAACCTTTGTTTGAGACCTACAGAGGAATAGTTGTTGTACTCTATCAAACTCCTCTTGAGGTAGAGAGTCAATCCCTTTGTTAGTTCCCTGTTCTAGAAAATTTTCTAGTTCAAGGTTCTCCCTTTCAAGAATCTCCTGTTGGTCTTGGCCCTCCATTCCTCCTTCACTTGGGGTCATCTCCTGGTACTTTCCAAGTCCTATAGTGCTTGGTGACTCCCCCTTTCGTTCATTGTTTACTTGTATGATATCCACGTTATCCTCGTTTTCTTTCTCTGTATGAATGTCCTCTGGTTCCTTATTCTTTCCATTTTCTCCCCCCTCTTCTTCTGAAATCTCAAAACTATTGTGACTTGGTAGCTTGTTCTTGCTAGGTTTATTTTGGTGCTTTCCCCCCGTCCTTTCCCTCTACCTCCACCACATTGGCGAAACCCTTAGGGTCTTTTTCTATGTTGTTTTTCAAGTTGTCCTCTCTTTTGTTGAGTGGGTAGTCTATGAAGAGGTGCCCATGTTCATGACATTTGCAGCATCTGAATGGGATGTGTTCATAATCAACGGCATGTACCCATTCCTCATCATATACTTCTAGGATGACTTCATCTAGGAGTGCTCTCGGTGAGTCCATTTCGACACATGTGTGGGCGAAGGATGTATATTTACCTCAGAGAGTCACCTCTGATATCTTTATAAAATTTCCTAATTTATTACCTATAGCTTTCAAGTATTCTGGTAGCCAGTAATCTAAAGGTAAGGAATATAATATAATCCATATTAGGACCGATGTGAATGTTTCTCTCTCTGGAACAAAGTTCATCATCCAAGGTCGCATGTAGAGGCCCGTAGCAGCATAGAAGTAGGGTCCTCCTTCGAAAACTCTATCTTTATCCTCCAAGTTAGTGAAAACCACTATAAGGAAACCCTTGGACCCAAGATGTATAGTTATTTATCCTTTCGGTTTCCAAGTGCTTCTTATCCATGTGTATAGTGCTTTCTTTGTGGGCCAAATACCCATAAATTTGCATATGACCACATAGGTTGCCATGTGTTCTCTGTGCACCTATGGAGCAGGATCATATAATACCACTCAGATTTTGATATTAGACTGGGGTTTGCAAGGTCCCATTGTAGATCTACCCTCCATCCTTTGACTATTGTCTCTAGCTTTCGTTTCCTTTCGAGCCTCCTTGTGGGTCCCTTCCTTTGCACGGGTTTTGCTGCTTTTCGGCTTATGGGTACCAATTGTCTTTGTCTCATCCTCCGTTGAATTCTAGAGATTGTTCAGACTCTTCTCTCTGCCTCTATTTGAAAACACGTTACTGTAGGAGGGAGTGGAGGTCCCTCCTCTGTGCCCCTCCATAGTTACCAGCTCGCTTCTATCATCCCCTGTTCCAAACCCTAGTCACTTCTCCGAAAGCTATTACACCCAAAATAATAATAATATTGACCATTACCAATAATATATATTTTATTGCCCCCGGATGCGGGTGTTATGTGATGCAATAATGGAGGAGGCAGCCTCATTAAATGCCAAGTGGCCGCCAGCTAGAGCCAAGTGGCCCGAAGCCTCGAGAAGGCAGTCATTCGGTCCGGCCAGCATTAATGGAGGAGGAGGGAGAATTACCGAGTGCAGCGGTATATCGGTCAGTTGCCTTGGATCGACGATGAGAGGGGTTCGGCGAGAAGGAGAGCGAAGCTCTGTTCTTAGAGAGTTCTGTCTGGTCACGCTGGTAAGTGGGGTGCCTGGTTCTTGGATGATAGCACCAAGGGGGCACAAGCCCAAGCACAGACCTCGGCCCTCGACTCCGGAGGCCCTGGTTTTAAGCCCAGTTTCGAAGGGAATTCGTGGCTCTGTGTTGGGGGTGGAAGCATGGTATGTCGTTCAGTCTGATAGCTACATGATTCACGAATGCCCTCGACTTCCAGAAGCTCTGAGTGTCGCGGCGTCTCCATCCCTCGATGTCCTGGTTCGAGATTTGGTCTTCTGGTTCTGGTCTGCTCGGCCCTCCGGCAGCAATTCACTCAACGCAACTCCTGAAAGGGCTCGGCTTTCGACCAAGGTGGTAAGCAAGGCTGCTTATATTCATATTCCATCTCTCCTTCTGAATTTGGTGTGTAATTTGGTGTGTAAGCTGTTGCACGGGTCCAGCATCCATAGTGGTGCACAACATTCGCAATCTCTGGGTAGAATTGGTTCTGTGTTGCTCACAGGATGCCACGTGAGCGGCAGCGTGGCGCTTGCAGACAGGGAGGCTCCAGAGGAGGTGCCAGAGGGTGGGCATCATCGCCACGCTCCTGAGCATCCGAGGAGGAAATCCGCTCACCCGAAGCTCGCCGAGGACGAGGAAGGGGAAGAGGAAGAGCTAGGGTGTGTCCGTTCGGGAGGCATCCAGCAACCCGCTTCCGAATCCCGCGTCGGCTGGACAATGCGGTATACTACGTCTCAGTACGCATTGAAAAATGCGATCATGCTTCCCAACCAGAAGCCCATGCAGCACCACGGCCACCCTCGCCTGTTCCGGGTCAGCGACTATAGCCTCTGGAAGCCACAGGTGCGGTGGCGGGAGAACGAGCCGGACCAAGCGAGCCTGAGAGAGAAGACGCGCCATACACAGACACGAGCACATCAGACTCAGACTCCTATGGATGCACAGTGGAGGAGGAGAAACCAAGTGCATTCATCAGTCCAGCGGTGGAGGAGCCACCAAACCCATGCACCTAGGCAAGCGGCTCGGTCGTTCGGGGCGGTATGGTTCCTCTGGGTTCAGTTTTTGGTCGTTATTGTAGCTTCAATAGTCAGTCATGAGAGTCAATTTGCGTCTGTAATTTCAATTTTTTGGTTGCTTTTAAAGCCTATGTCTGTAATGTCAATTTTAAAGTCTGTGTCGGCAATGTCAAGCTATGTCGATCATGTTGGGGTCTGTAAGCTCCTCTCTCACTATGGCAAGGAGTGGAAGGTAAATTTTTGGCTGGTTCTAGTCTGGGGATCAGTTATGGATGGTTCTCGTCGGCGGACAGTTTCATAGTTCCATTTTTCTCAGGCTTGGTACAGGTCTCAGAATGTTAAAATGCTCAAGTAGCCAACTCAGGGTGGCAGATGTAACTCACTGTAACGTTTTTGTAATATAATAGAATTAGTCTGATTTACACAAAAAACAAAAAAATATATATATTTTATTGCTAAATAATTATTATATATATCTATATATTACTAATTTAGTTAAATACACACTGGCATATTCATTAAATATTTAACTCATAGTTTCATATTCATTAGAGTGGCTAGTAATTTAACAATTTTATATTCATTTTATTTTTGTTTTTCAGCACCATTCAATATAAAATTAAATGATGTGAATCATTTTAGAAATGTCATGATTTTTGTTTTTCGTCACCATTCAATATAAAATTAAATGATGTGAATCATTTTAGAAATGTCATGAATGTGTATAGCGATGTCCCTTTACAATATTGATGTGATTTTATCAATGAGGCAGATATCTAAAAACATTATTAGATAGCAAATAAAAATGTAAATTTTTATTAAACAATATTATAATCAAATATTTTATAGGCAAAATAAATTAAATTTATAGAAACATTTAAAATGGAATTAGTTAACAATATGATAAATATGATCAAATCCAGGTTCATATAATAAAACTAAGTATTTCCACAAGGTTTCCATTTATATATATATGTGTGTATATATCATTTTTTCATGGAATATTAAAGAGTATTATTTTAACCCAATATTAATAAAAACATCAAAATCTATTAGTGAAATCTCATTCTAATATATCTTTTTAATACTCTATATTATTATTTATATCTTCTTAATATATCTTTTTAATACTCTATATTATTATTGAATACAACTTTTTCTCTATCACATCTTCCCCAACCCTAACTAATAAACCCTAATTAATAACTACAATATATCCTAATTAATAATTAGGATATATTGATTTTATGTTTCAGAATTTTAAAACAATTTTTATAAATAAATGTGATAATATTAGTAAAGAAGATAAAATTCTATTAAGTATTACACTATTTTATTTAAATTCTCAACTAAATATTAACAAATACAAAATTCAAAATTTAATACATTTATTAGTTTAAATAATCATTAATTTTTTTTATTAATTTTACTAAAATATTAAACTATGTTATAATAAACAATACTAGTCCGCAAACTGAAATAATTATTACTAGTTTATTAATTGTATAGTCATTATATTATATTTAATAAGTAAGTCCCAAGGGTTAGCTGAATTGGTCAAATAAGTGCCTTGTCATTTGGGAGGTTACAGGGTCAATTCTTGCCGAAGCCCTTCTTGAGTTAGGCATAGCTATTGGTCGTCGGGTTTGATACCCTTGATCAAATACCCTTGGTCAAGCCCTTGATCAAATACCCTTGGTCAAGCTCAGATATTACTTAGCGGCAACCTAGTGACCACAAATGTACCACAAACCACACATAAAAAAAAAAAAAAATATTATATTTAATGAGTAATTTCACATTTATTATAATGTTTTACTAGTTGGGTTTGATACCCTTGATCAAATACCCTTGGTCAAGCTCAAATATTACTTAGCGGCCACCTAGTGACCACAAATGTACCACAAACCACACATAAAAAAAAAAAAATATTATATTTAATGAGTCATTTCACATTTATTATAATGTTTTACTAGTTGAACAATTCTATGCATATATTATTTATGTTCCTTATTATATTTAGTATAAATTTATATGATGCTAATAGAAATACCATGAATGTGTATAATTTCATCACTTTATAATACTAATCTTCATAATCTTCATAGTATATCAGTGTAAACAATAAATAAAAATATCACACATGCAACCAATAAGCTTGCATTAAAGACTTTTCTTTTCTTTTACAAGAAATTGTAGATATATTTATTAATAAAAATATATCTAAGTTCAAGTAGCTATTAAATAGTTTAACATAAAAATTAAAAAAATTACTAAAAACATACTAAAAATATAAAGCCAGCTATTATTACGGCTGATATTAACATTATCTATGGTTTTATTGTTAGTTATTAGGAATAAGAAATCTTACGAAAGAAATAATTAACTCTTAATAATAAATCATGTCATCGACATACAATTTAGACTAGAAACTTCTTACTAAAAAAAGCAATCAAAAGTATTTGTATTCCCTTGATAAAATAGAATATGCCAATTAAAATGAGGTATCCCAATGCTTCATCACATCAAAATCCATGTGCAAGAAACAATCATCAATCATAATATGCCATTCATGAGACAAAGCTAACCTAACAAGAATGTCATTAACTAGCTTATTTAAATCAATAAGGGGCACTCAGGAAGAAACGAAAATTACCATTATGGGATGTTATCCTCATAATCGTAACACATGGAATGTTGAGATAAAATTAGAGAGGTTATATATATACTATGTTTCTTACCCTCTATGTAATGTTTTTACTCTAACTATTAAAATAATGTTTCTAAAGACAATTTTACTAAATTTATCATGATATCATAGCAAGGTTAAGAGAGTTCAAATTGATGATAATATCACGACATGGTGAATATAATAACATGATCGATTAATGATCAAGAAGACTCCAGCACCTCATCCCAACTTTATCATCAACCACTGATTTTACATTTGAGAAGGGAATTGATAAATAGTACAGTGTATAAACAATTGATTGGAAACCACATTTACTTGGTGTTGGACACCTAATCTTCTAACGGTTGGTGTGAAAGATGAACAACCAAAAAAAGTGGAAGAGTCCTTGGAATATGGAATCCAATGATTAAGCCATGTATTATAAATGTATATCATTTGTTAATAATCGATGGGTACTTTCATGCTTATCATTCACACTTTATATCTGCCATATATATGTTTAACATGGTATCAAAGCGTAAGTTAGGCCTAGGAATTTTCAGAGATTATCAACTTTGCATTCAATATATCTGCCATTTCTTTATTTGGCCAGTGAATAATAGAAATAAAGCTACTCTATTTTTATAGCGTTACTCTACTCAACATCGTGACCACTAATTTTGTGGCTTTTCTCTACTGTCAGTCATGCCTCCCTGAGCGATTTGTGAGCATTACCTATCTTGTCGCACTAAGCATTGCCACTTCTCTCTCTCTCACTGAAATAGAGTCTAACACTAATTCTAACGTCTCCGTCACCTATCTACCGTAGCTATAATAGCTCGACATCAACAATAGAAATAAAGTTACTTTATGTTTATAACGTTACTCTACTCAACACTGTGACCACTAATTTTGTGGCTTTTCTCTACTGTCAGTCATGCCTCCCTGAGCGATTTGTGAGCACTACCTATCTAGTCGCACTAAGCATTGCCGCTTCTCTCTCTCTCACTGAAATCGAGTCTAAAACTAATTCTAACGTCTCCATCACCTACCTACCCTAGCTATAATAGCTTGACATCTTTGTTTGTCTCTTCAGACTTATCAAGTCTGCACCCTATCTGTTACAATTGTTACCAAGCGCTCACTCTCTTGAATTTGAATATTATGAGCTCAAATAGGATACATATTTGATATTATCTTGTCCTTAGACATTATTTCATTCTCTTCTCTCTGAGATAGCATAAAATTTCATCCAGACCTGCAAATTTAAGCATTTTCTCTTTGTCGAAAATAGAGGTTTTGTTGATATGCTAACAGTCTATCTGCACCCGCCTTAACAATCTATGAACGCAACACCATTTTTGCAATCCCTCCCATAATGTATACACCTAAATCTACCATATTGTCTACATGGTAGTCTATTTTTGTAAGGTTACGTTTAGTACTATATGTTACGTTGAATTGAAACATCTCGGTGTCGCACACACTAACGGGCTTATAGGCATGATGTATGGCATGGTTTCGGTGTTGTTTTTCTGACTGAGTTGTGTTCTGTCCATGGACAAATATAAGCTATATCCAGTGTGCTAACTACTAAAATTCCTCAAGTTCCTCATTGCACATATCGCTACAAATCGTATCCCAAAGAACGTTAGATTCTTGAACGTTGATCAAAACTCAGTGACTCTCTGTTGAATGAAATTGTGTGTTGGCTCCTTTCAATGTTGTGCTAATTCTGCTTGAGCATGAGTCCGTGTCCTGTGCGTTGTCTTAGCCTCCTATGTTTAGGTTTGAAGCAACATTAATATCTTATTGATGGAACTAGCGTGAATATCTTGGTGATGGAACTAGTGACCTGTGAAGGCCGTACGATATGCGTTGAGCTAGTGTTCATGAATATTTCCATGTAATTAAGCATTTAAGGTTGTGTATTCAATTCCATTCGGATCTTCTGATTTCCTAGATGAACCTGGCAAGACCAAAATGCGAGCTTCAAAACGAATAGCCTATAGTCCTAATCCGACTATGGTTATTTGAGGAAATAAAATGTCTGTGAAGAAGAGAACCCACAAGTATAATGTTCCTTGAAAGGTGGTCTTACTTGTCCAGAAAATCATTGGATATAAATCAGATCAATCTGCAAGTTACACTGAGTATTGGTTGAGTCACTTAGCATGCGCTTTCTCTTGCGAGTCTTGGACAAATTGAAGGATACTTAAACCGTACGGATCGTTGCCCACCAGGGCAAGAACTCGGAGCTTCAAGTTGGTCATCATATTCTTTAAGAATAGTCTGATGGCGACATCGGCTGACCCAACTTATGTTCCCCCACCCGCCTCGACCTGTATAGGTTAGTTTTTTTCTCAAGAGAATCATAATAGAATAATAATTGCATTCGGAAATGTTTTTCTTGGGTCATCTTACCGATTCTACTGATTGGAGATTACGATAGATTCTTAGATTCATATCTAGTTACATAACCAATCTTAGTATTTTGTAATCAAAGCATAGAAGTTTAAGTACTAGCACTTCCCATGGCTAAAAAAATGTAAAGTTAGAGCAGGCATGTAAATGTTGGGGACTCAGAGATAGTGACTAGGGTCAAGTTGATGCAACGTTGATCCATATGCTGACATAAATTATTCACAGTCTGACTTTTGTTTAATTCATGTAGAGGCTTTAATGATGTTATCTTCAGTGAAATGGATTGAGTGATATTTTAGCCTTTTTCTCAGGTAAGATTGCCATATTTCATTAGTAAGCATCCAAACGTTTTTAATGGTTGTTTGGCAAAAATCAACAATAAATTAAGGTGAATTGAGGTTAAGAGCTTTGAGAGGGTTAGAAAACACCATATATTTTTATGTTGGGCGATAATTTAGAACTATAATTCATGTGGTGTATTGTGCACTGTATTTGAATGATGGACTTGTAAAACACCATAGATTATTTCAGCAAAGACTTATATGTTCCCTATATTAGTTTGGTTTCTACATTACAACTGATATTTTTTATATTTCGAATATTCAACAAGGTGGAATTTGTCTAGTCGTGCTAGACCATTGAGTCTTTATTTTTCTTAGAAAATGGCCAAACTTGATGATATATTAGAACTATTAAATACTCTAATACATTCCCCTGTAGATAAGATGGTAAACATCAACAAGGACAATCTTTATGATATCAGAATCTCTCTATGAAATTCACAGGAAAAGATTGGTTTTTGGCAACTAGAATCTAAGTTTCAAAAAGATGAGCTTCAACAGAAGAGTTTTCATTCCAAACCGTTTTCTGCTCAAAATAATCCTCTATTCAAAATTGAGACACACTCCCACCAACAACAGGTCAATAATGAAGTTCATTCAGATTCAATTTCCAATGAAGGAGCAGAGTTGCATGTGAAAATTTAGCATACACTTCCCAAGCCCATCATTAGACCTTGGGAAGAGCTTGTCCATAACAACCACAGAACAGTTCTTGGATATGATAAGGAGGTGCCCTTTCATATTCCTGACAAATCCAAGCCAATCCAATTTCAAAGTGTTGGATTTCTTTAGGGAAATTCATCTTCACCTCCTCCTCATACAAGTTTGCCTTCAGCTATTTCAGATTCTGGTCCTCCACAACAGATTGTTAAAGGCCAACATTGTGACGGAGTTGGCCATGTGAAAGATCACTGTTTTGATCTTCATCCATGTAAAAAATGTCATAAAACCACTCATTCTTCACATAGATACTTCAAAAACAACCCCCCTACAAGAAAAAGGATTCATCTTGGATGGATCAGTTCTTGGAAATGGACATCAATAGCCAAGAAGATATTTCAGTCATATGTCCGAACTTTTTCTGGAGTATTGAACATTCTTGCAGTTGAGTTTTCTCCATCATCTCACCTTGTATTTAACAGGGGGGAAAGTGATGGTCATCTACAAGCTTTAAAGCCACATCAAGCGAGCCTAAGCCACAACCTGCCATACCAGTTTCAGAGTTGCAGCCAAAGACAAATATGCCCATGAGCATGCCTTTGGTTGATCATCAACCTTAAACCATGTATGCAGGGTTGAAACATCTCTTCAAATAATTGGGGACACTTCCTCTAGCAGAAGAATTCAATTTCTTTCTAGTTTTGGAAGAGTTCCAAGAATTGCATTAAGCATTCCAGAGTTGGTGGCCATCCTTAAACCATCACAACTTGAGACCTCCCTTTTTAGGCTGAGTTTCTCCCTTTTTATGCGTGGTTATACCTCCCTTTCAAGGTTGAAGGTTTCCCTCTTCAAAACATCATGATCACTTCCTCTAGCAGAAGACCTCAACTTCATGCCAGACTTGGAAGACTTCTTGAAATTGCACTAAGCATTCCAATGTTGGTGGTCATCCTTAAACCACCCCGCTTATACCAGCATTTCAGATAGCACATTCAGCCTAGTGCTGCTATGCATGTTTTTTCACATTTTGTATTACAACTCTCTTCTTTGACTCATACATAACCCTTCGGATTAAGGGGGGAACATTGGACACCTAATCCTCTAAGGGTTGGTGTGGATGCTAAACAACCAAAAAAATTCTATAAAACCTTGGAATATGGAATCCAATGATCACTCCCATATATTATAAATATATATCATTTGCTAATAATACATCAGTACTTTCATGCTTATCATTCACACTTTGTGTCTACCATATATGTTTAACACTTGACAACTACCTACCCAAATTTGTCATACATGTAACACTATTTTCTTGACATTAATTGTGCATGGACCTTGCCCCTCTCTAACACAACTTTACTTAGTAAATAAAATGTTAATGACTAATTAAATAATTCATTGTACTAATTATCATCATTTTCTACTATATTTATTCGATTAATTAGTCAATAATTTTTGTATCGTTTTTATTAATATATTTAGTGATATTATAAAACACTAGGGCGATAACATAATCACAGTCTCCTAAAAACACAACTAAAATAATAGTTATAAACCATTATTATTGTTATATATACTTTTCATATTTATATATATTTTTTAATAATTTAATTTACATAGTCATTATATTTATTTATATTTAGTTTCTTACTCATTTAAACTTTGCTCAGTAGCTTCATATTAATTATATTTTTTTACCAGTTTTTTTATCCATTTTATTCCCATTCCTTATTACTATTCAATTTAAATATACAAAATTTGAATATTTTAAAATTTCCGTAAATTTGTATAAAGATTTAACCCTATAATATTAATGTTAATCTTGTATCAATCATACAAATATATAAAAAAATCTTAAACAATAAATAAAAGTGTTATAAATGCAATAAATAAACTTGTATTAAATAACATTACAATCAATTACTTGTTATATGATAAATCATTAGAAATTAATAAGAAAAAAACATTACGTAAGAGGTGATATATATATATATATAAAATCTCAACGTCTAATGTGTCCTTGATCAATGACTTAGTATAATCCTATCTATTTTCCTGTATTGAATTAACTTAATTATTCTACAAATAATATATTTTTAAAATTAATTTTATTATTTTAAGAAAAATATTTAACTAAATAAAATTAGGATTATTAACATTTTCCACTCCACTTTAATTCTAAATTTTATTTTTACAAATGCCAAGTTCTTCTTTAAATTTAATTAAGTTTGTTTTTGTTAATGGCTTAGCAAGAACATATGAAGATTGATCTTCAAATGGATAATATTTTGGCTTGGTGATATTATTATTGATAAGGCTTTTAATTAACACTTTCTGTTTGATTTTATTATGAAAGATTAGATCTTTCCAATTTTTATTAATGATTGATTATCAATGAAAATGTAGTATGTTTTTTTTGAATAATGTCAAGGTCTTCTAGAGCTCTATGTATCAATACAATTTCATATGCTCTTCTCTAAGATGAAATTTATTCGACCTCTACTAAAGAATTTTCATTGTTAACTACTTTTTACAGCTCTAAGAATCTGGTGTTGACCCCAAATTCATTAAATGACATGATGTTGATGTTGTATAATTAATATCTCCCACATAGTCTAAATTTGAATTTGTGACAAGTGTATTTTTGTTGTTATTCTTATGGAGAATCCCAAAATCATTGGCTCCCTATATGTACCTTAGGACCCGTTTTTTTGCATTGGCATTCTCTAGATATGGACATAGATCTAGAAATAATGTTCATTATATATGACAAACCTTGGCATGTATTTGTCAAGTAAATGAGCCTTCTAATTAATTATCTATTGATTGTACTATTCACCAATTCACCCCTTCCAATTTTGAAATTTTGATATTTTGTTCCATAGGAGGAAGAGAGGGCTTTAAATTTTCCATGCTAAAATTCTTCAATAATTTCGTAGCATGCTTTGCTGCACTAATGACGATTTAATGATGTTGTAAAGCTTATACTCCAATATGGTACCAAATTAGCCCTAAGTTTGCCATTTTGAGTCCAATTTGATGTGCTTGTTTCATAGAGAATATCATCATATTCATTGCGATGAAACCAATGTACATGAGGTGTTCATCCATTTAGCCATACCATGGTTTGGGTTCATGTTTGTAGCCATATATTGCTAGTGCATATGGGTGTAAAACCTGACACCCTACTCTGACATTTCGACCATGCTCTCTGATTCAAATTTTTTTTTTAAAGTCATGGATTTTGTCGGACATCCGATGAACAAAATTATCATCTAATATCTGACGAACATTAATCTACATATTGGAATACTGACAATTGACAAAGTCAATATTTTTTCTCATTGGATGACATCTCTTTGGTCAACAACTATCAGAATTCCAATGAAAAAATAATATATATATATATATATATAGATATGCGACATGTAACATGTCATATAGGGATGACAAGATCAGAGATGATAGACTCTTGGATACTCCAAATAGGAGAGGTGATGGACACAAGTTCTATTCTAGTTCTGGTTCTGATAGGCACTATGATCATCATCGTCGTCATCCCTAGAGGAGGAGTGACAATGGGTATTTTCCATATAAGTTCAAGAAAGAAAAGCCACCTGAATTTGATGGAGATTTGAAGAAACCAAAGGATGCAGAAGCATGACTACCTAGGATGAAGAAATTATTTGAGTTGCATGATTAAAAAAAGAACATGAAGGCCAAAATAGCTGTCTTTGGCCTCAAAGGGAAAGGAGACATCTAGTGGGAAGATGTGAAGCAGGTCAGAGACATAAAAAAAAAGAGAGTTGAGTTGGCATGAATTTAAGAGACTTTTCAAGAAGAAGTACTTGTCATAAGTACTATGACAACGAATCCAAGGAATTCTATGAGCTAAATATGGTATCAATGACAAATGAGTATGTGACTAATTTTCTGGAGTTATTGAGGTATGTACCATATCTTAAGGATGAGAAGGCCAAAGTTCATATATTTGTCAGCGAATTTCGGTTAGCATTTATTCATTAGATTGAGTATGATGAGCCCCAATCACTTGAGGAAGTTATTGGGAAATTAAAGCATTAGTATGAGTGTTCAAAGTGAAATACATAATCTTCGCAAGGTTGGAAAGGGAAAGACAAAGCTAAAGGTAAATGGGAGCTGAAAAGAACAAGGACTGAAGATGAGGGTACAAGAAGTTTAATGGGACACAACATGGAGGGTAGTAGAATGCAGGTGATGGTACAAGACAATTGCAATGTTGTAAATGTGGTAAGGAGAATCCTAAGAGGGATTGTTTGTAGAATCACGGTGGTGGGCCTCAGATTTATAGTGCACAGGAAGCGCAGACAATTGGAAATGTTTGGCAGAGCATTCAACATATTTATGTAGTGTTGGATAATAAGCAGAGATCAATATGTACCTTAATCTTTGTGATTAATTTGTTTTGATTTTGATTGACCTTGGATCTCATTATAGTTATGTTAGTCCGAAGCAAGGGAAAGGCACCACAAACTGTAGAGCAAAGGGAAAATCTGAGGGGTGACCTAGGATAACTTGTCGAAGTCATACCTCGGATAACTTGTCGAAGTCATAAGCAAAGAACAACACCATGAAGACAAACAAGAACATGAGAAAGTGGTGTGAGTTCCATAAGAGCTCCGCTCACAAAACAAGTGAGTGTCGAGCCAAGCAGTCACTAGTGGCTGAGCTGAAGGCTTCTGAGTCTAACGCATGTTCTGACTCTAAGGAAAAACTTGATAAGGGGAATGAAAAAGGGAAGCATATCATTGACACGGGGCCCAATTCCACTGTGGCCACCACCAAGATCCAGAAGATTGAGCCTGAAGATAGAGAAGAGGGGAGCACCTATTCCATTCACAGATGTGGGTGAAGGGTTCTCTGCTACAGTTCATTGTTGACAGGGGGAGCCAAAAGAACCTCATTTCAGTAGAGGTCATGAAGTGGCTAGGCGTACTGACTACAACACATATGCAATTGTTTACCATTGGGTGGATTCACCAAGGATGAGATCTCCATGTCAACGAGCATTGTCACCTTCCCTACAACATCAACCCCTTCACAAATGAGGTATTATGGATGTTTCTCCTCTTGAAGTTTGCGATGTATTATGAGGAAAATCATACTTATGCAAGCAGTATGTTGTATATGAGTCTATACCTCGCTCTATTATTATTTCCTTGGGTACTAAGTTGTACAAGATATTGAAGGTAGCCTCACCTAACTCCATCTCTTTGATCTCTGCTAAGCAATGCAGTAAGGTCATCTCCTAGACTAGGAAATTTGTTTTCTTTTTTATTTGCTTTCAAAGTAAGGGGAAAGTTGTAGCCACATCCATGGCCCCTAGGAAGGGTTCCTCCAAGCAACAGAAGCAGGTGGATATGGTCATGGAAGAATACAGGAACATCTTCTCCTCACCCATAGGGGTACCCTTGCATTTTCAGGTTAAGCATTCAATCAATCCAACTCCCTTTCAAGTGGATCTAGGATTCCAACCATTATGTCTAACTGATGTTGTCATGCCTCATGAGACTACGCAAACAGAATCCACACATGAACTATTAGAGGTTGATAAAGTGGCCAGATTTATTGAACGCATCCAACACATCGGCTAGTAGGTTCACTGCATCCTGGAGAAGTCAAATTCCAAGTACAAGTAGTGACATGATCAACATTGGGTGCCACAGAAGTGTAAGGTGGGTGACAAATTATGGTTTCATTTGTAGAAATAATGCCTTACTGCAACCCATCAGAAGCTCATAACACTATAATATGGTACTTTGATCATTACCAAGCCTATGAGAGAATGATTTTGAGCTCAGCATTCCCCCATTCCTTGTCCTACATCCAGTGTTCAATGTGGACCACATTCGACTTTACTTCTGACGATTGTTGCACACATCATACATTACAAAACAATTCACACCAACAGAGTTAAACCAAGACTACATGGAATATGAAAAGACAGATCAGATTATAGACACACACGTCAATAACACTCGCCAGCAGTAGATCCAACTATTTCAGGTTGTAAAAGTTAGCCAACTCCTGCACCAAGGCAAGTGGCTCACCAGGGACCAGGTTGAACAAAAATTTCCTCACCTTATGGAGACTCTGCACATAATGGGGACCATTTCTTCTTAAGGGTAGAGGAATGCTCTAGGTGGATATTGGTGGCCACCCACCTATTCCACCTAGACCTCCAGTTGGTTTCATTTGTTTCCTTGTTTATTTCAGCATTTACTATTTTAAGCAGCTTTTTAGGTCCCAAACTTCTAGTGCATTTTTAACCCCGTAAATGATGTTTTTTGAGGTCCGCAATAGACCCATATCCATAGGAAAAGGCTTGCAATAAAACCTGTAGTAATCATAGAGACCTTTCTAAGAAGGTATTATATGCACCAAACAAAGATAATATGACAAAGTTATGACCCTCGGAAGTTGGTTGCTCAACTAACCCCAACGGGGCCCCCAAACTCCTGGCATTACATCTCGTGCGATTAGGGTTTTAGTTTAAATTTTTCTCATTTTTTCAGTAATAAATAGACCCTTGAGCCTCATTATAACACAATTCAGAGGCATGTATCCACCACATCTCTTCTAAGAGATAAGCTACCATCACCCAAGCTAGTCTTATTTCCATTCTATTTGTAAGCATATTTCAGTGTTTGATATTAATGAAATTGTTGTAGTGGTTAGAACCACCCTCCAAATTTTTTCCTTAGCTTCGTTTTGGAGCCTACCCACAAACCTTTCAAGGGAACATGTCTTGCTTCGTCAAGTACACAAGCTTCAGTGATTTTTTTGCACAATGACAACCTGTCCATCAAAGCTTGTTGCCTTCCCCTCACAGGTTGTTCGTTCGGAATTGGTCCAGTTACAGGCTGAGAATATCCCTCGAGAAATTGCATAATTCTGGAGGGCAACCAGCCTTCCCTCTAGAAATTGCGCAATGTTATCTAGAAGCCTGCTGGGCTCCAGAATTGCGCAATTCTGCTAGTCATGCTTCATCTAGAAAATTGTGTAATTCTTCCCAGCATGGCTTCTCGGCCCCTAATTTATGCAATCCTGGGAAGTAGTTAGCTGCTCTACCTAGAAATTTCACAGATCTTCTAGGTAGCTAACCCATCTCCCTTCTAGAAATGCACATTTTCTGCTAGCAGTTGAGCAGACTCTTACATGTGCAGTTGAGTTGATTGGTTCCCTCCAGGACTAAGCAAAACTGATTTGCATGCATGGACTACTTCTCCCAAGGCAACATGAAAAGGAATCCCTTGATTCATGCATCTACTTTTAGCAGCTGGAGGTTGCATGCAAGGATCATTTCTTAAACCGCCCACCAAGTGTCACTCTTCCTATATTTGTGGCATGGAGGTCACATCTTTGATTTTATCAAAACTCATGAATCAGATGCTATAGTGCTCATTCCTCACATCAACCTTTTAGCTTTGACATCCCACATTACATCTAGGAGTCATCAGCACATCCAGCTCAACTGTTTTGGGGTAAGCCTGCTTTTCATGTCTTGTGTTGCATTTCTGGCGCTCTTTGTGTTTTTCTTCATATCAATGCTATTTGGTTGATTTTAGTGAGCGATTACTGTCATTTTCGTACATACTAGCTTGTACTAGCACTATTTTAGTTTTCGTTCACATCCCACTATTGTCGCATGCATGGAACTATTTTTCATGAACGGTCGTCGATTCGGTGACTTGCCTCACTCACATGCATGATATTCCATTTTTTTAATCTTTCATTCAATGTCTTCATGCATGATCATTCACTTATGATTACACGAAGTATCATCATGCGTTCACATTCACATTCGCTTTCAGTTGCCCATTAGCGGGTCTGGGCAGCCTTGGCTTGGACTTTGCATCACTAAGACAACATTGCGCAATCCTTAGAAGGAAGGTTGTGTCTTCCTCTTAGGAAATGTGCATTTCTACCCAGTGACTATCTTCCATTCTTGTATTGCATAATTCTGAGGGACAATGACTATTGGCCCAGGAAATTTTTCAATGCAGTCACTGAGCCTACAACCATTGCCAGGAGAGATTGCACATTACGCAAGTCAAGCAGTCAGGTGCTAGCCTAGACTATGCATTACATAGTTCGAGTAGTCAATTAACCTCCCAGTAGCCTAGACCATGCCTTGCACAATTTTGGAAGTCAGGGTTCCGACCTCCCGGCGGATATCGCGCAACCTTCATGATCAATCACACAGGTATGTTTCAATTCAGTTCTCAAGTTTGTTTTGGTTTTGGACTCACAAATTTATTTCCATGAGTGTTTCCAAGTCTCCAGGTATCGCAGGTGTTCATCTACCTCTCAGCAGTACAGGTACAGTAGTTTCCAGGAGAGCAGAGTCAAAGACACCATTCAGAGCACACTTGGAGATGCAGTCAATCAAGTTCCTATGAACTTGTCTACCCATGAAGACATCAAGTTATTCTTAGACAAGGACATCGAGATATGATGACAGAACCATCATAGCAAGTAACACCATGAACAATAGCTAAAGGCATTGCACCAGATGCAATGAATGCAAGAGGAAGTTTGTTGCCAACACAAAGGCAGAACAAAGTTGCAAGCCCAAGTAGATCCACTTGTGATGAAAGCAACTTTGGGGAATCAAGCTATGAGGTGATGACGTGACATGAAGATCATGCGAAGACAGAGAATGGAATAGAGAAAGAGCTACATATGCTTAAGTAACAACTCATGGAATAATAGGAGTTGCATAGATGAGAGAATGATTTGCAATAGGAATAGGTACAACAGTAGGTGCAACATCCACTCATGGATGAAATTGCACCCATACAAGTTATAGCTCCATCCCGGAAGCTGGCACGAAGTGGACATCGCGAGAAGTGTTTTTGATCGCATGTAAGGGAATTCAACTGCATGCATGTCATTGTGTGCACTCCTGCAATCTAACCCATTTGGCATACTCACCGAGGCAAAGACAAGAAGCAGGTCCAACCGGATCTGAACATGCAGTTGACAACTAATGCACATGACCACCAACACACACTCGAAGATTAACATGGACAATATGCATTACTGTGTTTCCGGTTTGGCCGCACCCAAGAAGACCATGCACGTGTTAGCAGACGAGTTGGATGTAGGATCCACACCAATCCACGAGGATGCAACAGAGGTGTTTGGTCAATTTAGTGTTGTCTAAATTGCTATCATAAATTGTCAACTCGGGGCTCGTAAGTTGATGAAGTGAAGTGTACAATATATACTTAAGCAGCCTTTCCTAGTTCTTTTTGTCGTTTTTAGTTTATGTCTAACTTATCTTCCTAATGTGATGTGATGAAGTTATAAACAAGTGAATGTGTGTGTATGTGGCAATTTCTAAATGCTTCTTGAATTTTAAAGAGAAAACTTGAACAATAACTTGGAATGGAATTAAAGCTTCGAATGAAAGTAAAGCATCAAACAAAAAGACCAATGGCACTAGTCTAATACCTTTACTGCTGATAAGAATGAAAATGACATCTACATTAACTTAGCTGAAAGCAAGAACACTATTCTAACTCCTCTATTGAATCTAAAGCAATGCAAAAATTAAGTGACAAATCACACTACTTAATTCTCCCTTAACATTCTGCCTTTAGCTAAATTGATCATGTGAAAAAAGAGTTAGGAGTGAATTAGCAATATGAGTCTAAAACTAAATAAACCAAGCTGCAATTAAATGATGTTTTGGTCCCATAAAAGTTAGTGAATCATGATAAAAAGAACCATCAAGAGATTAGCAACTTGACAAAAGTTGATAAAATAAACTAGGCAAGGAAACTAACTAAGAAAGGAAACTAATGAAAATCAAAGCAAAAGTTAGCAGTTTAGATAAGACAACTTCAGATGCCACTAGTGTTAGAAAGAAGGAAAAGCACACTGTCCCGGGCTCTAACTAGAAACTTCTACCATGTATCATTTTTAGTTTTCAACTGCTCCTCAATTAAAATTCTAATGAGTCCATGGTGATACAAGTGGGGTTCAATGTTTCCCACGTGTTTCTGAATAGTGGCACTCATCTTCTTTAGACTAGCTAACAAGAAACAAGGTAGGTTGATAGCACGGTCATCCATAAAGTGCATCATGATTCTTGCATGGTATACATACATGACACCGAAACGGCCTTCACATGTTAAAAATTTTTGAACAAGCAACAATAATGAAGTCCATTTCTCTTTAATGACACGTACAGGGATTCCCTTAGTGAAAATGGAAGTATCCATACCTGGATTCTTGAGCATATTTCTCCACTCTTTGATCTTCAACTGTTTTGTTTTTGAACCAGCGTTCTCCTTTTTGAGGCAAATCGGTTGTTGTGGCCAAGGTGCTCTCTGTTATGGTGAACTGCAGGTCTCCTACCTCCACAGTTTTCCCATCAAATGACCGGGCAAATGCCTTTGTCACCTCTTTATTGTACCCGTTAAATTTCTGAATGAACTTCAACCATTTGGCTCTCTGCAGTGCTTCTTTTATCTGTGGGTAACCCTCTAAAAATTCCGAACCCTCTGGTTCTGCTCTTAACAATTTCCCCATTTTTGGCTCTCAGTTTTACTTGAAGCTCTGACAGTGGGATATGGATGCTTGAGGAGAATGCTCACGGGAAAAATAGGGGAATTACGGTTGTAACAGAGTAACCGTAATGTAATAAACGGTATGGTGCAGAACTTGTGATTGGGGTTTTGAACAATGAGGTGAGGAAAAAAACAAAGAGGGATTTACAGTAAAAACGAGAGTGGTGTATGAAAACAAGAATGGAAATTGTGGTATGAGAGTAGAGAACAATACGGCAATGAGTTTATGCATGCGGGTGCAATGGCCAAATCCGTAAGCGTCGGGTGGCTACGTACACTTGGCTGCGGAAATGATCATATGTAGAGCCGTAGTACACTGGTATACGTCACTGAGGTACGAGTAGTTAATGGAAGAGTAGCTCATATCAAGTTCAAATCAATAGTAATTAGGAAACCGTTAGGAGGGTGATGAGGTGGATTAGGCGTGATCGTGGATGAGGAGTGGGATAATCTTGTCAATCATTGCATTAAGTGACTCCTACCACGATTTGAAAACCATGCATAAATGACATTAAACTGTTGGTTAAAAATTTGGAAACATACCTTCATACGTTTGCATTTGATCCCTTTGTTGATTATGGTGACTAACTTTTGATTGATTTCTGGCCTTGTAGGTGCTATGTATCCTTGCTGCCCTTTGATGATGATACCTTTGACTGTAAATTTTCCTTTTTGAAATAGAATTGCTTTGATTTCAGAGACAGAGTGTATTGGCTGCGAAAACTTGGTATGAGCTGCGGAATCTGTAACAACACTTTTCTGGTTGCACAAAGATGATTATAACAAACTTATCTGAATGGAATAGTCCTGAGAGGGGCTTTATTGGTGGAAATGAGATGGAATGAATGAACTGGAAGAAAAATGAAGTGGAATGGAGATGATAAGATGGATGAAATGGCGGATGAGATGGAAAGAGAAAGAGAAATTTTTTATTTGGAAAATATAAAGTGTCAGGTGACCCTAATTTTCACCTTATATTTTCTGCATAAGACCGCCAATCCAAGATTGGTTTTCAGGCTTATACAAGAGACTTTTTTTTTTTTTTTTTTTTTTTTTTTTTTTTTTAACTCAGAAAGAAACAAAGATTAGGCTAATGGAGGAGAAGAATTATTCTCCACTAGCCTCATTGCAGAATTTTCTTGGAATACTTTGACAAAGTCCTCTTTTGAGAGTGGCTTATGATAGATTTTTAAGCGGTGGCCATTCGCAATAAGAGGAGTTTGGAACTCATCAATAGTCTTAATTCGGACTGCTCCATTACTAAAGACTTCATCAATCTCATATGGCCCAAGCTAATGAGTTTGAAATTTCCCTTTGAAGTCTTTAACTTCGAATCAAACAGTAGCGCCCAATCTCCTTTTTGAAACTTCTTCTCTTTGATAAATCGATCATGCCATTTAGTCCTTTGGTGCTGAACTAGATCGGTCCTCAGAATTGCATCTTGTCTTATTTCATCTAGCTCATTTAGCTGGTCCATTCTGTGCTTTTGGGCTTCTGATAAGCTCATCCCCAACTGAACTGCCATCTTGAAGGTCTTGATTTGAAACTCAATGGGGAGCAAGACTCCTTTCCCATAAACAAGTTCATAAGGAGAATGTCCTGTTGTGTTCCTCCATGTAGTTCTATAGGCCCACAAGGCTTCAAGAAGCCTCTCTGCCCAATCTCTTCTGTGGAGATGAACAGTCTTGGTGATGATGCTCTCAAGAACTTTATTTGTAGATTCCACTTGGCCATTTGCTTGCGGATGGTATGGAGTAGACTTTCTATGCTTGATTTTGTATTCCTCCATCAGCTTTTCCATCAATTTAGATGTAAATTGACTTCCCTGATCTGTCACAATTTCTCTTGGGACACCAAAACGAGTAAATATATCCTCAAAAAGAAATTGAACAACTGAATTTTCAGTGGCAGAAGGCAATGCCTTGGCTTCTACCCACTTCGTAACATAATCAGTGCAAACCAATATATACTTTTTTTGTTTGGATGGTGGATTAATAGGTCCAACGAAATCTAGAGCCCATTTCTCAAAGGGTTCAATGAGTACCTGTGGCTGTAGAGGCATTTCATTTGAAGGAGTTGGTCTCCCAACTCTTTGGCAGCTGTCACACCTTCTAACATATTGCTTTGCATCGTTGAAGAGAGAAGGCCAATAATATCCTAAAGAAAGGATTTTATAGGCCGTCCTCTTGTCAGCAAAGTGTCCACTGCATGGTTCATCATGGCATGCCTTAAGAATGTCAGGCATTTCATCTTCCCGCACACATCTTCTGATCACACAATCTAGCCCTGTTTTGAACAATTCATTAGAAATCCAAGTATACTTTGAGCTCTCCTGAATGATTTTCCTTTTATCATTAGGAAATAAGTGTGGAGGCAGCTTCCCTGTAACCAAATAGTTAGCAATATCTGCATACCAAGGAGTTTTAGTAGTTACTGCAAACAGATATTCATCCGGAAACTTATCCTCTACTGGAGAATCTTCTTTAGTATTTTAAATTCTAGACAAGAAATCAGCTACTATATTTTGTTTTCCTGGTCTATCTAACACGGTAATGTTGAATTCTTGTAAAAGTAAAATCCATCTTGTGACTCTGCCATTGGTAACAGGTTTATTCATGAGATATCTAATGGAAGAATGATCAGTATGGACAAAAGTTTCATAGCCTGTTATGTAGTGTCTAAACTTGTTGATTGCATGAACAACGGCTAAGAACTCTTTTTCATTCACAGTATAATTTAACTCAGTGGGAGTCAAATTTTTACTGGTGTAATAAATGGCATAAGG
>APFE030969258.1:35753-53718 GCA_000404065.3 Pinus taeda
CCTAAGATATCAGTTTTGAATTCATCAAGCATATTGCCTATCTCAGCCCTACTTACTGATCCAGTTGCAGATTTGTTTTCTCTGAGGAGAGAAGGATCTCTAGGCCCTTTTTGAGTTTTAGATTTCCCCCGTGAGAGATGAACACATAGCTCTGCTATATCATGAAGTGGAAGCTGAGATATGTCTCCTTTTCCCATCATGTTCAAAATATCTATCCATTCATCTCTAGTGGCTTTTAATAGAAGGGCTTTCAAAGTTTCCTCATCTAAGTTACTCATTTTTGCTCTTTTCAGGTTATATTGAAATCTTTCAAGTAAGTCCTCCAAAGTTTCATCTTCCTTTTGCACCATCTTGAATACCTCATCCTTGTGATTGGTGGGCATACAATAGTCCAGGTACCTATCCAAAAATGTTTGTTTCATATCATTCTAGGTACTAATGGATTGAGTGAGTAATCCCATGAACCATTTCAAGGCTGCCCCTTTCAATGTTGAAGGGAACAGTTTGAGTTTTTGAGTGTCTTCCAGATAATCATAAGTTCGACATACGACCTCAAACTCAAATAGAAATGTCTCAGGGTCCTCATTTCTTAACCCATGAAAATTTGGGAGGACAGATGGCCAAATGTTTTTCATTGTGTCTCGGGAGTCATCATCGACTATGGGAAATCCAAATGAATTGTCTCCATTCCTATTTCCTCCATTGTTACCTCTACCTCCTCCATTATTTCCTCCTCCACCTCTACCTCTACCTCTACCTCCTCCAAGTTTGGTTTCTCTTTCTTCTGCCATGGTAGTTTCTTCAGAGACCTCAAAGTTCTCTGGTTCCTCTACCAAGGGTGAATGAGGAGGAATTTCTCCTTCTTCTTCAGGTGATTCTATTTCTTAAATTACAATCTGTCTCCCTGTGGAAGAAAGGAAAGAATATCCTTCGGATTCAATAAATGGTATGGGAGAGTCAACTACTGCCTCTTGGATTCCAGGAATCCTAGAGCTAGGAGTATGAGTTGGAGATGATGAAGGTGTCTCTTGCGTATATCTTGAAGTGGATGGAGTTGTCAAAATCGAACTTCTGGCTCCAGCTAAAAACCTTCACCTAGAATCTCTTGCTCTATGCATATCATTTTTATTTTCTCTTCAAGTCAGGGTAATAATTCTTTTTCTGATCTTCCAGATCACTCTAGGTGCAAGAAGAGAGCATACTCTAGAAACTATTAAACCAATAAATTTCTCTTTTCTGATCATCCAGATCACTCTAAGTGCAAGAGGAGAGCATACTTTGAGAGATTATTAATTTTCCTTTCTTGAAATTTTCTTATTTTTATCTTTTTTTTTTAGAAATTGGCTACCTAATTTCACTTCCCCGGCAACTGCGCCAAAATGTTAGGTCAATTTAGTGTTGTCTAAATTGCTATCATAAATTGTCAACCCCGGGCTCGTAGGCTGATGAAGTGAAGTGTACAATATATACTTAAGCAGCCTTTCCTAGTTCTTTTTGTCGTTTTTAGTTTATGTCTAACTTATCTTCCTAATGTGATGTGATGAAGTTATAAACAAGTGAGTGAATGTGTGTGTATGTGGCAATTTCTAAATGCTTCTTGAATTTTAAAGAGAAAACTTGAACAATAACTTGGAATGGAATTAAAGCTTCGAATGAAAGTAAAGCATCAAACAAAAAGACCAATGGCACTAGTCCAATACCTTTACTGTTGATAAGAATGAAAATGAAATCTACATTAACTCAGTTGAAAGCAAGAACATTACTCTAACTCCTCTACTGAATCTAAAGCAATGCAAAAATTAAGTGACAAATCACACTACTTAATTCTCCCTTAACATTCTGCCTTTAGCTAAATTGATCATGTGAAAAAGAGTTAGGAGTGAATTAGCAATATGAGTCTAAAACTAAATAAACCAAGCTGCAATTAAATGATGTTTTGGTCCCATAAAAGTTAGTGAATCATGATAAAAAGAACCATCAAGAGATTAGCAACTTGACAAAACTTGCTAAAATAAACTAGGCAAGGAAACTAACTAAGCAAGGAAACTAATGAAAATCAAAGCGAAAGTCAGTAGTTTAGATAAGAAAACTTCAGATGCCACTAGTGTTAGAAAGAAGGAAAAACACACTGTCCCGGGCTCCTAACAAAGCTGTAAAAACACACACTGATTAGTCATCAAAAGTACAGAAACGTAAAGCAACATGATTCAGACTGCACATTAATATACATGGTGAATTAGAGAAAAAAGGAATGCAGGAAAGAAAATTTAAAAGCTATTGTACAATGGTTGTATCAGAGAGGGGCCCTCCATCCACTTCAACCAATTAAAAAGATCAGCTACGCAGGTAAGAACAGAACTGTCTTCTTGATATTAAATCAACACATAACAAAATACAGTGGGGAGCGTAAACGCTATGTAAAAGAGTCTTGAAACAGAGTTTACAACAGAAAAAGAATAACTTCCAAAAACTAACTAATCAGCATGTAGAAACGCTTTATTTATAGGAGGAACACAAATTGTTCTGTGCGTAAGCTAAGCTAACTAAAAGCCATGCAAAAGACACGTTCAGCAGCACCGTGCACGGATTTAGGAAACGGTCATCAGGGTCGATAAATCCCCGGTTGGATTCTTGTCCCCTGTAGTCTTCATGGCTAAAGAAGAGGCCAATTGTGAATTTCGTGCTCAACCTGAACACGCAGATCCGTGCCACCATTTGCAACCTTGTTGTTTGACCAGAGTTACCTCCACGTTGACCAGGGGTGTAGACGGCCAGTTTGGCTGAGCTGACGGCACACGCACCATGTAGACAGTCATACAAACTTGCCCATGTGGCTCTTTCCTCTGGAGGACACCTGGATCATAGCAAACAAGAAAATGGTTGCGGAATCTGGGATTGGCTGTGGAATTAGAGATCGGCTGCAGAAACCCTGTATCAGCTGCGGAATTGCAGCACTTGAACCAAAAATCTAAACCAACAGTCAATCATTAGCATAATTATCAAATCATCTTAAAAAGTCCTATAATTCAATGAATTGAACAAGTTGATGAAGGAAATGATGAAAAAAGAAGGAAATGAGTAGGAAAAGGCTGTTGGGAGGATGGGTAAATAAGTGCAGGTTTGAGGCTCAACAAGAGGCATGAGTTTGCTTCAACAAGATGTCACCATGGAGCAAGTAGACACCATCACAGACAACCAAGATTGGCATCGTCTCACCTCCTTCACCATCACAAGCACGTCAAAGAGTTGGTCTCATCCCAACAGATTGAGTGCAAGTGATGTCTTGCATGGCTTTCTCAAGCCATTTTGTCTCACATAGGCACATGTGCACTGTAATGTAACGTCTTGTCAAGTGGAAGTTCAAGTGTTGATAGTTGGATGTAAGAGTCATAGAGTAGATGAAGATTCATGAGGGTAGATGAATTGTAACAAAGGGGAATGTCAAGGGTCACCCCACTATTTGCTATAAATAGAACCTCTTAACTCATGGTAAAGGCTTTTGGTCAACCAAGATTTCGATAGGACTATCTTAGAGAGAGCTTGGATAGTATTGTAATGAGGCTTAGCTTCTCCACTATGCAGAGCTAGTATATCTCTTTAGAGGAGTAGGTGGTTATGGTTGTAACATTCCATTGTGGTAACTAGTGGTTAGGCATGGATGTATTGCATGACTAGAAATTACAATTATTAATATAACAGAGCCAACACGTTTCATGTAGATTTTTTATTGTATTCTATGTTATCTGGTTTATTCTAAATGATATATGTATATATTTTCTTACGCATGCATGTATGGACTTTTTTGTGTATGTATGTATGGATCTCTTTGAAGTGTGTTGTTGGTTTAACCACCACTTTGGATTGCTAGCTAACTTTCCTTCCATGTTGTGATGCATCTTTGCTCATGTGTTCCCTTCTTAACTCTGTGTTATCACAAGTTTCCAAGGGGTGCACTCATCTCAATCCTCATGTGTTTGAACCTCTCATGCACCTTCCTTATATTGCTGCAACTGTCACACCCTTGTTACCAATAGAGACATCTTACTTGCCTCTATGTGAAATCATGGTAAAGGCATTATTGTATGACCCACTGCTAGGACTCCTACACCAAATAGTCTGAGGTCTAATTGGGGCTTCTTACCAGGTATATCTCCATACATGTTGGCGAGTCTAGTGGCATCAACACTTTGGCGCTAGATGGAGGGCTAGATGACAAGATAAGCCCTCATCATCTGTTTTGAATCTTTGCACATCTATCATGGGGTTTGTTATAGTCTTCCCTTCAAAATGTCTGTCCAATGGACATATCTTTCATGTCGAGAGGGAGTTCTGGGATCACTTGGCACAACTCACAAATGATGGTGAAGGCGAAGTGGCCTGGCCTAAGCACTTAGATGACTTCCATGCACTCATGCAGGGCATGGAAAATTTTAATGAGATAGAGGTATGTTCACTACTTGTACACACACTTCGTGACCACCCATCATAATGATGTGGCACACTACCTCATAACTCTGTGCATTCATTCAAGCAGTTCAACGATGTAATTGGATCTGTTTTCCACCATTTTGATCTTGAAGTGTTTGATAAGAAATTGTTAAAATAATGGAAGGTCCTACATGAATCACCCATAGAGTTATTGGAGCGCTTCCATCTATTCAGGTTTGAAGCCCTGAAAAGTCAGACGAAATTTCAGTATCTGACAGACAAATTCAAATGCTACCTTGTCCAATCTGTCAATCCCAAGAAGAAATTCAAGCTTAAACCCTGCTCAACATACTTCGATGATGGAGTTGCACAATCATAGATGGACACGGTCACTGTCACAAGTGACTGTCCACCGTCACCTCACTAAATAGCTCCACCATCATAGAGTGACGTGGGAGAGCATGCACACACATCTATTCAACCATCACATCCTCTCGACATCGCTCCTTGTGATTTTTGTGTAGACTTGGTTGTAAGCCCCATACCTCATCACATGTATTTTGTACCTCAACCTCCATCTTCGAACTGGGATAATCCTTTGGATGACGTTGTCTTATGTTCTTCCATTCCAAACTCTACACATGTTTTGAACAAGGATTGATATGTCGACGGAGTTGGTGTTGCACAACCAACATGCACTGGCATTCATGAAGAGCATGACTAAGAACTTGTACATCCACCACACCAGAGGACCATCCCTATCTGTCTATACCTCCTACATTTTTTCCTGACCTCCTTGGTGATCCTACCATCCCTAATTTTTCATGTGTATCTCCATCCACGAAAGCACCCATTGTTGATCATTCATAGGGCACACCCGATGTCAGTCCATCATCTGACAATGGAGAGGACCAATCATTCGTTGAACATCCACTTGATTTTTCATCTATCTTTTCCGAAAATGAAGAGGAAGAACATTCTTGCTTCTCATCTACCTTTTTATGCGATTCATCAAATCATGAGGATGCCGACCAACATCCTACATTTTCTGATCTTAGTTGTCATAATCTGTTCACCCCATCATCCAATCATGATGTTGATTTACTCTTTGTTAATCCTTCATAGAAATTGGTCTATGATCATCCATCTGTCAATGAAGATGAAATCTATGAGATTGTCAAGTCACTTCAACCCGAGATGATGGTTATGTCAGGCCCTCGTTGTCTTAAGATTGGTTTCACTTCTGATCAGGAAAATTTTCAAACATGAAAGGCTCCTCATCACTCATTTGTATGCATTGAAGATTAATATAACACTTAAATTTCACTTCCTCCACTTGAACTACACGATCCCATTGCTAATGCATTGGAGAAATATTACTCAACAAGCACACTTGCGCAACGTAGGTGGTATACCTTCCTAACATATGCTTTCATATCATAGTCAAGAGTGTGTGAATGCTTAACATTTGCACGTAGTGTCACACAACATCATGGTATGTCCACAGACTGCATGTCATGCACCTTCACTCATTTTTGTTTTATGTATGGTTGTAAGCTCGGAGTGTGTTTGTCTTCATTGTTATATCTTTCATGCATGCTGGTTCACATATATGTGTTGTTCGAGAACCATGCCTTCACCAACATGGGTCAACCAATGTGGCAATGGCTGCATTGGAAATATCACTTCACATGATCAGGTCCATGCATCGTTAGGTTAGGAGTAGGGGTAGTTCCTACTTTTCGTTCATTTGCTTGCCTGCTTTTTTGCTTACTTGCTTTAAATGTGTGTCTTTTTGCTTGCTTGTATGTTTTCTTACTCGCTTTGCTTTTGCATTTACTTTTGCTTCCACTTTTTTTTGTTGTTTGTTTTCTTGTTTCTTTCGTAGGTTAGTTTCGCATGAAACCATGTATGACTCTTGAAAGAAGTTGGGTAAAGCACAAGAGGCCTTGTACAACTATCACTACTTGGTTATATGTCCTCCTTCCTCTGTGTGAAGAACTTGTTACTTTTAGTCCATGATACATCGATGGAAAATAAGTATTGTTCGCAGTAAAACTTGGTGAAAACACAATGCTTGTGCGCTAACTAGTGTCACCTAATCTAGTCGGTTTTTTTTGGGTTAACCGTTGGAAGCTCTGTCAAGTAGAGTAAGATGAAGAGGAAAACCTTAACAGGCACGTCAAAGGTATGATAAACTACTTCTCTATAGGAACAACTTATTCTACTTTATTATGGATCACGGAAGTCTAAATTCCTTAACTTCTTCTACTCTCAATAAGTCAGGAACCCTCTTCCACCTCTGAAATGAATAAGTGCTATACACAGTTACGAAGATGAAAAATGCAAAAAGTGAAAAAGCGAAAAAGGTTTGAAAAAATTAAAATAAATAAGGTGAAATAAGAGAAAGGCTTCCTACGTAGAGAGGTGATGCAAGTAATGCTACCAGGGTACTGACCAAGCTCGCTGGTAGTGGATCCATGCTTGTGTTCCTATGTGACTCCGTTGGGGTATTGTCCATGCCTACTGGTAGTGGAGAAACACTAGAGATGAAACGAAGACTCTTACGACTATACTCCTTGTTCACCATTATACTTCTCAACCCTAATCGAAACAACTGTGTTGCCTTGGCTTAGAATGTGTGTCAATAAACCTAGATCTTGGAAGATGCTACATCTTAAAATCAAGAAAGTGTCAAAACCAAGATGAACTGAGAAATAAACAATACTTTCAGAGGTGTTAAACTTTATTTTCACAAACAAGGCCTATTCAGAGAGTTGTAGTTCTACCAGTGTGTCACCAAGTGTTGTAGCAGCTACAACCACCCTCCAAAATTTTGTCTTAGCTTCCTTTTGGAGTGTCCCTACCAACCTTTCATAGTAGCATGTCTTGCTTCGTCAAGTACACAAGCTTCAGTGATTTTTATTGCAGAATGACAACCTATCCATCAGAGCTTGTTGCACTCTCCCTCACAAGTTGTTCCTCCAAACTTGGTCTAGCTACAGGCTGAGCAACTCCTTCAATAAATTGTGCAATTATGGAAGGAAACCAGCTTCCCCTACAAAAATTGTGCAATCTTGTCTGACAGCCTATTTACCTCTAGAATTGTACAATTCTTCTAGTTAGGATTCATCCAAAAATTTACGCAATTCTTCCTAGCATGGTTGCTCAGCCCAAATTTGCACAATCCTGGGCAGTAGTCAGCTGCTCTACCTAGAAATTGTGGGGAAACCAACCCATCTCCCTTCCCGAAATGTGCATTTTCCCCCAGCAGTTGAGTAGACTCTTTCATGTGCAATTGAGTTGAGTGGTTCCCTCCGGGATTAATAAAAATCAATTTGCATGCATGAACTGCTTCTCACAAGGTAGCACGCAAAGGCATCCCTTGATTCAGTGATCTACTTTTTGTAGCTGGAGGTTGCATGCAAGGATCATTTTTTAAACCTATGAACAAGTGTCGCTCTTCCCAGATTTGTGGCATGTGCATCACATCTTTGATTTTATCAAAACTCATGAACCGAATGCTACTGAGCTCATTCCTCACATCAAACTTGTAACATTGACGTCCCAGATTGCATCTATTAGTCATCGACACATTTAGCTCAGTTGATTTGGGGTAAGCCCGCTTTTCATGTCTTGTGTTGCATTTCTGGTGCTTTTTGTGTTTCCCTTCGTATGAATGTTGTCTGCTTGATTTTAGTGAGCACTTGCTGTCATTTTTATGCATACTAGTTTGTACTAGCACCATTTTAGTTTTCATTAAAATCTCACTATTGTCACATGCATGGAACTATTTTTCACAAACAGTCACCTATTCAGCAACTTGCCTCACTCACATGCATGTTGTTCCATTTTCTGAATCTTTCATTCACTATTTTCATGCATGATCATTCACTTATGCTTACACTATGTATTACCATGCATTCACATTCACATTCTCTTTCAGTTGTCCGTCGGCGTGTCTAGGCAACCTCGGCCCAGACTATGCCTCACCAAGATGGCATTGCACAATCCTAAGAAGGAAGGCTTTGTCTTCCTCTCAGAAAATGCACATTTATACCCAGTGACTATCCTCCAGTCTTGCATTTTATAATTCTAAGGGACAGTGACTGCTGGCCTAGTGCAATGCACCCACTAAGCCTACAACCATTGCCATCTGAGATTGTGCATTGCATGATTCCAGCGGTCAGCAGCCAGCCTAGACTATGCATTGCATACTTCCAGTAGTTAGTCAGCCTCCCAACAACCTAGATTGTACCTTACGTAGTTTTGGTAGTCAGTCTCCTGACCTCCTGACAGAAATCGTGCAACCTTCATGATCAGTCACGCAGGGATGTTGCAAGTCAGTTGTCAAGTTTGTTTTTTTTTTCGACTGAAAGATTGCTTTCCATGAGTGTTTCCATGTCTCCAGGTATATCATGTGTTCATCTGCCTCTCAGCAGTATAGGTACAATATTTTCCAGGAGAGTAGAGTCGAAGACACTGTTCAGAGAACACTTGGGATTGCAATTGATCAAGTGTCTATGCACTTGCCTACCCATGAAGACATTAAGTTGTTCATAGACAAGGACATCCATATATGATGGAAGCAACACCATGAACTGTAGTTGAAGGAAGTATACTAGATGTAACGAATGCAAGAGGAAAGTTGTTGACAACACAGAGGCGGAACAATGTTGCAAGCCCAAGCAGATCTAGTTCTAATGAAAGAAACTTTGGAGACTCAGGCTATGAGGTGATAGCACGACACGAAGATCATGTGAAGGCAGAGAATGAAATAGAGAAAGAGTTGAATGTGCTAAAGCAACTACCCAAGAAAAAATAGGAGCTGCATAGATGAGAGAATGATTTGTAGCAGGAATAGTTACAATAGTGGGCGCAACATGCACTCACGGATGAAACTGTGCCCATACAAGTTATAACTCCATCCTAGTAGCTGACAAGGAGCATACATGGTGATCAGTGTTGTTGATTGCATGCAATGGAATTCATCATCATGCATGTCATTGTGCGCATGCATGCGATTTAACCCATTTGGCACACTCACTGAGGCAAAGACAAGAAGCAGGTCCAACTGGAGATGAACATGTAGTTGACAGTTGATGCACATGACCACGAGAAGAAACTGGAAGATCAACACAGACACTATTCATAAGTGTGTTGCTGGTTCGGCGGCACCCAAGAAGACCATGAACATGTTAGCAAACAAGTTGGATGGAGGACCCACACCAATGCACCGAGATGAAACGGAGGCAAGAGTTTGGTTCAACAAGATGTCACCATGGAGTGCATGCACACCATCATAGACAAACAAGCTTGGCATCATCTCACCACCTTCACCATCAAAAGCATGTCAAAGAGTTGGTCTCATCACAACGGATCAAGTGTCAATGATGTCTTGCATGGCATGCTCAAGCCATTTTGTCTCACATGGGCACATGTGCATTTTAATGTAACATCTTGTCAAGTGGAAGTTCAAGTGTCGATAGTTGGATGTATCAGTCATAAAGTAGATGAAGAGTCATGAGGGTAGATGAACTATCACAAAGGGGAATATCAAGGGTCACCCCACCCTTTGCTATAAATAGAACCTCATAACTCATTGTAAAGGCTTTTGGTCAGCGAAGCTTCCGGTAGGACTATCTTAGAGAGAGCTTCGAAAGTTTTGTAATGAGCTTTGGCTTCTCCACTACGCAGATCTAGTATATCTCTTTGGAGGAGCAGGTGGTTGTGGCTGTAATGTTCCATTGTCAGGACTAGTGGTTAGACATGGATGTATTGTATGATAGGAACTTACACTTATTAATATAACAGAACCAACATGTTTCATGCATATGTTGTATTGTATTCTATGCTATCTAGTTTACTCTAAATGATATATTTATTTGTTTTCTTCCACATGCATGTATGGACTTTTCTTTGTATGTATGTTTGAACCTTTCTAAAGCATGTTGTTGGTTTAACCATCACTTTGGATTTATAGCTAACTTGTCTTCCATGTTGTGATGCATCTTTGCTCGTGTGTTCCATTCTTAACTCCGTGCTATCATAGGTTTCCAAGGGGTGCACTCATCTCAACCCGCATGTGTTTGAACCTCTCATGCACCTTCCTTGTCTTGCTGCAGCTTTCACACCCTTTCTACCAACAAATTTATCTTACTTGCCTCTATGTGAAATTGCAGTCAAGGCATTACTGTATAACCCACTACTGAGACTCTTACACCAAACGGTCTAAGGTCTAATTGGAACTTCTTACCTGGGAGATCCCCTTACATGTTGGTGGTTCCAACATCATCAACAGAAATGTAGTGTTATTTTCTCTAGAACTCTATATTTATGGTTATATTTGTAATTTGTGCATTCCTATTTAAATTCATATAAATTGTGTCCTTATCTAGACAAGTTTGTTATTGTATTCATTGATGACATCTTGATATATTCTAAAAACGAGGAAGAGCATGTCAAGCACTTAGCAACAGTGTTGATATTACTAAGACAACATCAATTGTATGTTAAGCTTAACAAATGTAGTTTGTTTCAGATAGAGGTACACTACTTGGACATGTTGTTTCCAAGGAAGGCATAAAAATGGATCTAGAGAAGTAAGGGCTATCATGGAGTGGGGAGCTCCTAGAAATGTAGATGAGTTAAGATCATTTATGGGTCTAGCAGGTTATTATAGGAGGTTCATTGAGAACTTCTCTTGCATTGCATATCCTATTACATCACTGCAGAGGCATGGTAAAAAATTTGAATGGACTAAAGAATGTGCAACAAGTTTTGAGCAATTGAAGTAGTTGTTGAAAAATTCTTTAGTGTTAAATATTGTAGATCCAAATAAAGGATTTATGGTTTGCACGAATTATTTCAAGAGAGTACTTGGTGGAGTCCTTATGCAGGAAGGATAGGTAGTATGTTGTGAGCCACAGAAACTAAATGAGCATGAAAAAAATTATTTGATACGTGATCTGGAGTTGGAAATGATCATCCATGATTTGGAGATATGGAGGCATTATCCTCTTGGCAGGAGGTTTGTATTGATGAGTGATCACAGTGGATTGAGGTATCTATTTGATGAACCGAATCTGAATTTGAGGTAAGTTAGATCATTGGTCACAACTAGTGAGTTTCACATTGAGATTTGATGCATCAAGGGTAAGGAGAAAAAGGTTGCAGACGCTCTTAGCAGGAAAGTATAGGTGAATCATATAGCAATTATGAAGTCTTATGGGATAAACTTACAGAATTGGATATTACAAGAAGGAAAACAAGTTGGAAGTTACATGCAACTTATATGCAGGTTACTGGAGGGTATAGGTGGTCAATATGTGGACTATCATCTTATAGTATATGTTTGGTTAGATTTTGGGACAAGATATACGTTTCGTATGACAGTGAGCTCAAGAAGACTATATTGTTAGAGTTTCATGCAAAACCATATTTAGGTCACCTATGACACCAAAAGATATTGATAGTAGTGAAGAAGTTTTATCATTGGATGAATCTGAAGAAGGATCTAGTAGATTTTTTGGTGAAATCTTGGGACTGTCAGCAAGTGAAAGAAGAATGTAAGCATCATTCCAGGCTGGAAGTGGGAGGTCATTTCCATGGATCTCATCACGGGTTTACCAAGGACCTCTAGACAACATGATTCCATCATGGTTATGGTGGACAAGTTGACTAAGGTAGCACACTTAATTTTAGTGAAGTTTACTTATGCAGCTAATGATGTGGAACAGGTATTCATCAAAGATGTAGTGAGGTTGCATTGTGTTCCAAGAAATATTGTGTCAGGCAAGGATGCCAATTTCACTTCTAGGTTTTGGAAAGAGTTATTTACAGGTTTGGGTACAAAGTTGTCCTTCAACATAACTTATCATCTGCAGATAGATGGAAAGAGAGAGAGGGTCAATAGGATCTTGGAGGACATTTTGAGGATGTATATGGGAGGAGTACCTTCTATTGGCTGAATTTGATTACTATAATAGGTATAACGAGTCATTGATGATGAATCTATTTGAGGCACTCTATGGGTAGCATTGCAATACTTCCATCAATTGGAGTGATTCATTGAACATGGTATTGATAGGACCAAACATGTTGGAAAAGATGGAACATGAATGCAGTTAGTCAAGAAGAATCCAAAGGAAACAAAGGACAGTAAAAAATATTATGAAGATCAGAATAGGTTGTTTAAGAAATTTTAGGTTGGAGAACTTGTATATTTTCACATCAAGACCGAGAAGAACTCCTGGAGGATTGAATCATGTGCTAAGATGGAACCTCAATTTTGTGAAGATTTTAAGATCCTTGAAAGGATTAGACCAACATCGTATCAACTTTCACTACATTTGACATTAAAATTCCATGATGTTTTCCATGTGTCATTGCTTAAGAAGTATGCTAAGGATGTTGATCATGTGAAATACTAGTCTATATTACAGGTGGAGCCAAATACAGAATTCTAGTAAAAACCTTAGTGTATATTGCAGAAAAAGATGCTCATGCACTGAAATTGAGAAATTGATAGGTTAAAGTACAGTGGAATCACTTTGGGCTTGATGAAGCTACATGGGAGATGGAGGATCAAATGCAGGTTATGTATCCTTCTCTATTTGTTGGTTGAGTGAATGTTTTTGGTATATGTACGTATGTATATGGATGTAAATATCACATGAGATTTGTTATAAAGTTCAAATAAGTGATATGGGTGTCATGATGTTGTTATGTTGTTATGTGTCTTCTTGGTTTGCTTCACAATAGGTTGATCATTGTAAATATTGCATCAAGCTCAATTATAAAGATCCATGGCTACTATGTTTTGCTTCTCAACTATAACAACCTTGATTAAAAATTAATGTAAAACATATAATACCAAGGTCATGGGACACATATTCCAAGTTGAATGGTGGGAAAAATATCCTAGTGGGGTGTCACTTCGGTTTATTAATGGCTAAGGAAATTGGAAAAGGATTTGGAAAGAAAAAGTGGCATTAATTGGTATTCTATTTTATGAAAAGAAAGGAAATTAGGAGAAAATGAAGGTGAAAGGTGAAAGGTTAGATGTGATGAGGAAAATGAAAGAAAATAATGGAAAATGAAGAAAATAAAGGCTTCATTGATAAAAAGGATTCTCAGGATCAGTTGGTAGCTTTTTCCAGTTCTATGATGGAGGTCTCTCTCTATTCTCTCTCTCTCTCTCACTCTTGGACACTTAGAGTTTTCTTGGAGCACTTCAACATTGGATCAAGAAAAGAAAACAAGGAAAAGGAAAACAAGGATCAAGCAAGGAAGAGCAGGATCAAGTAGCTACAATGAGATTATTTGCAGGTATCAATTTGCATGTGTAATTTCCTTGATAGTTTTAGCATGCATAGTTATGCATGTCTGTTCTTGGTTCTATTGTCATCATGGGCATGGGTTTTTCTAGGTATGACATTGTTTTTCAGCCTAGCCTTTCCATTTCTGAATAGTCATGGTGTGATGGTTTTATCATGTTTTGGTTGAGTTGGATTGTTAGATGGATTCGAAACTGAGTGAGGTGGATCTCTGAAATAAATAACACATGGCCTAGTGATCATTGAATTGGACTGTGGATTGTAGTAAAGCCTTAGCCTAGTAACCCCTTAACTAGATTGCGAGTTGTAGTAAAGCAAAATTTTATGTTGCCTCAATGGGCCTAGGAATCCTCAACCAATGAATCGAGGGATATACAGTAAAGCCTAGAGGTGGGAGCCCTTGATTAGGCCTAGGAATCTTTGGCCGATGAATGGTAGGATATACGGTAAATCCTAGAGGGTGGAGTCTCGATTATGGCTTAGTTATCCCTAAATTGCACTCTGGATTGTAGTAAAGCCTAGAGACTAGGGGACAATAAAATTCCTCATGGTGTAAGTGGATAAATATACTTGCATCCATGCTTATTTAGGGCCTAGTGATCTAGTGAGGATTGTGGTAAAGTATGGTTCTATTGATGAGGGTGAGGTGGTTTTGCCTCGAGAATCCATGGTTTATTTTGGTTTTGAGTCCCACGTTGATGCTTCGAATATGGCACAGGGGTGATTGTCTAAAACAGAGATTTGGTTCAACCAATATATGGTCGAGTGGTTCATGGAAGTCCCATACCTGGTTGGCTTTCTCATATGTTAATAAGATCTCTTTTCCTCTTGTGTTTTATGTGTAAATTTACTTGTTATATTGTGGTTTTAATTGTTCTGTATTATTTTTATATCTCTTGTTACTTACTGGTTATAAGCGTGTTTTATGCTAATGATGATGTATGGCTCTCATCATGTTTTGACTAGTAAATGAATAAATGATGAATGTATCACATAATAGATGATAATGCAACTATTATGAGAAGTAATCAATCATTCTTGACCAATTTTAGATAAGTATTAAACCCCTATGTTCATATGTATATTTATGACCTATATATTTCATGTTCATGATGTCTTTGATGAAATGTCTGTCATGGTTAGGATTGGTTAAGTCAAGTCCTTGATCAAGTTCTATGTTATAGGTTTTTCTTGGTGTCATTTATTACCTTGGAAATTCTCATCAAGTTTTAGGCAGTGGTTTGGAGACTAGCCATCAAAAAGTGGCTTAAATCGCATAGTCTCTGGCACAAAACCAGCTGAAAAGATTGCAGTTTATCCCTTGCAAGAATTGTTGGAGAGACTAGAGGGTTTCAGTCAAATGGAGGCCTTGTCATGGGAGTGACTAGGGGTTTAATTCATTCAAAGGCTAGGTTCACTTAGGGGTTGGGCACCTGGAGTGATGGATTAGCTCCTGAGGGTTGTGTGGCACCTGAAGGAGCTCTGTAAAGTGTTGGTTCATCAATTACACATCCTTAACTACACTTAGGGATTTTGATCATATCATAGTAATTATTCGTCACATGTTTACCTAAGTGGACTGGTTAGCTTGGGTAAATGTGGGATGAGGGTGTTATAGAGTGGTATCAAAGTGGTATCTATAAAACCCTCCTCCCAAAGTTACCTAATCTAATTGGTCCACCAGGGTAAACATGTGACGAATATTTACTATGATATGATTCAACTTTGTAAGTGTAGTTAAGGAAGTGGAACCAATGGACATACACTTTACAGACCTCCCTTAGGTGCTACAACAACCCCAGGAGCTAATCCACCACTCCATGTGCCCAACCCCTAAGTTAACATAGCCTATCAACGAATTAAACCCTAATTTTATCACATGACAAGGCCTACATGCGATTAAAACCCTCAAGTCACTCCCATAATGCCTGCAGTGGAGAGATTGCAATATTTTTCAACCAATTTTGTGTGAGAGACTATGAGATTTAAACCACTTTTTCAAGGCTAGTCTCCAAATCACTGCCCAAAACTTGATGAGATTTCCAAGACAATAAATGAGACCAAGACAAAGCCTCTAACACAAAACTTGATCAAGGATGTAGCTTAACTAGTCCTAGCTATGACAAACATTTCATCGAACAAACCACGAACATGAAATCTATAGGTCATAAATACACATCTGAACATAGGGGTCTAATACTTCTCTAGAATTTGTCAAGAAGGATTGGTGACTTCTCACAATAGCTTAGTTATGATCTACTAGGTCATATATTAATTTTTATCAACCAAAACATGACGAGAGCCATACATTACCATTGTCATAAAACATACTCATAACCAACATATAAAGAATAAAAATAATAGGCATACAACAACCATAGAGTCCACATAATAACAAGTATATTTACAGATAGAGCATAAGAAGAAAAGAGATCTTATTAACATATGAAAAATCTGTTGGGTTGTGTTATATTCTTTCCACATAGTTAACAGGGGGTTTGAGGGGTACCCGTAATCCTACTTTATGGGGTCCGGGGCAGCGCCCCGAAAAATTTTGGTTTTGGACCCTATGTTAGGTTGGGCGGACCCACCTATGGTTTTGTGCATGATTTTCGCACATGTTTTTTGGGCGCGATGGTTTTCGGTCCATGGTATTGGATGCTTCGACATGTATAAATATGTATTGTAACATTGAAAGGAACATAATGAAAAATCAAGCTGGTAGTCCGGTTTTGGGATCCAGTTGGAAATCTCTATGTATACGTGTTTTTATGTGTTATGTTCTCGCATTGTTTATTTTTCTGTGATTTAGAATTCGTATGCAGGTAATTTATGTACTGGGTTAAAACCTACATCTGGTATCAGAGCTGTTTTGGCTTCAAGGGGACGCCTTTGTTGCTGAGGGGTTTCGCTCGGGCCTGTGGTAGACCCTGTTCAGTGGGAGATCTGCGAGATCGATTCTGGTGGTGAAAGAAGATGCGAGTAGCGGAAAGATAGAGATTGAGAAGTTCAATGGTCAGAGTTTTGAGCTGTGGAAACTCAAGATGGAGGATCTATTGGTGGATAAAGATCAGTGGATCGCGGTAGATCGGGTACTAAACCAACGAGTGTGACCGATGAAGAATGGAAGAAGTTGGATCGGAAGGCAAAGAGCACAATACGATTGTGTGTCTCAGATTCAGTATTGTTGAATGTATCAGGGGAAGCTACGGCGAAGGTTTTGTGGGACAAGTTAGGGACTTTGTACCAATCTAAGTCTCTGGTGAATAAACTATTCCTGCGGAAAAAGCTGTATAACCTGAGGATGAAAGATGGAGACTCGGTGATAGAGAATCTGAATGCATTTAATACTATGGTAAGTCAGTTATCATTTGTTGATATTAAAATTTTAGATGAAATTAAGTGCATCAGTCTGTTGTGTTCTCTACCAGATTTGTGGGATAGTCTGGTTATGGAAATAGGTAGCAATGCAACTGCTTTGCAGTTTGATGAAATAGTCTTAGCCTTGTTGACGGAAGAGATGAGATGGAAAAATATGGACAACCAGAATGGTGATGCCTTTTCTGTATGAGGACGGTCACAGAACAGAAAAAAAATAAGTCATCGAGTGGGAGATCTAAATCTAGAGAGAGATCTAAATCTCCAGGGAAACCTACAAAGGTGGTATGCTGGAAATGCGGAAAGGAAGGGAACTTCAGAAGGGAGTGTAAATATAAATCTCCTGATAAAGGAAAGGGATCTGATGATGCTCCTTCTGCAGAGGCGAAAACCACCTCAGATGAAGGTGGGGATGTGTACTTGGCTTCTTCAAGTACACATGTAGATCATGAGGCATGGTTGATTGACTCAGGTGCATCCTTTCACTTTACTCCCCATAGAGAGTGGTTCTGCGAGTATGCGAAATATGATGGTGGTGATGTCTTCTTGGGAGATGATAGGAAGGCTAGAATCATTGGTCGTGGAAAAGTAAAGTTGAAGTTGCAAGGTGGAAGGGTTAGAACCCTGCCGGGTGTTCTGCATATTCCTGTGTTGGCCAGAAATATGATTTCTGTAAGCAATTTGGATGATGCAGGTGTAAAGACAGTGTTCGAGAAGGATACCTGCAAGATGGTTCGAGGAGAACTAGTATTGATGCGGGGAGTTCGGACTGGAACTCTCTACAAGCTGCAAGGTAGCACTGTTGTTGACGGGTGCAATAG
>APFE030969258.1:57108-68267 GCA_000404065.3 Pinus taeda
TCAAGCTGGTATTCCTGGTTTTGGGATCCAGTGGGAAATCTCTGTGTATATGTGTTTTATGTGTTATGCTCTCGCATTGTTTATTTTTCTGTGATTTAGAATTTGTATGCAGGTAATTTCTGTATGGGGTTAAAACCTACAAAATCAAACCAGGTATGGGACTTCCATGAACCACCCAACCAAAGATTGGCTAAACCAATTGTCTCTTTCAACTAATCACCTGCATGCCATATTCCAAGAATGAATGTGGGACTCAAAACCAAAATCAACCAGGCCTTCTTGAGGCTAAACCACCTCACCCTCATCAATAGAACCAAACTTTACCGCAATCCTCACTGGATCACTAGGACTTAAAGGAGCATAGATGCCACCAGATTTATCCACTTACACCATGAGGATTTTTATTGTGTCCTAGTCTCTAGGGTTTACGACAATCCACACTCTGATTCAGGGATCACTAGGCGATAAGAGGGACTCCACCCTCCAGGATTTACCGTATATCTTGCCATTTACCGGCTAAGGATTCCTATGCCTGATCAAGGGAACCCACCTCTAGGATTTACCATATATCCCTCCATTCACCAGTCGAGTATTCCAAGGCCCATCGAGGCAACACAAAATTTGCCTTTACCATAACCCACAATATGGTTCACGGGTTACTAGGTCAAGGCTTTACTGTAATCCACGGTGTGGTTTATGGAACACTAGGTTATGTGTTATTTCTTTCAGAGATACACCTCACTTAGTTTTGAATCCATCCATCAATCTAGCTTAACTGAAACATGAGAACTGCATCACATCATGGCTATTCGGAAATGGAAAGGCTAGGCTGAAAAAAATTGTCAGACCTGGAAAAACCCATGCCCATGAGAACAAGAGAACCAAGAACACACATTCATAACCATACATTGCAAAACTACAAGGAAATAACATATGAAAATTGATACCTCCAAATAATATCATTGTAGGGGTTGATCCTACTCTTCCTTTCTTGATCCTTGCTTTCCTTTGCCTTCTTTTCTTTTCTTGATACAATGATGAAATGCTCCAAGAAAAATCTTAGTGTCCAAGAGTGAGAGAGAGAGACAATATAAAGATAGCTCCACCATAGAACTGTCAAAAGCTACCAACTAATCCTCAAAAGCCGTTTTATTAATGAGGCCTCTATTTTCTTCATTTTTCATTATTTTCCTTCATTTTCCTCCTCAAATGCAACCCGTGACCTTTCGCCTTCCTTTTCTCTACTTTCCTTTATTTTCATTAAATAAAATGTCAATTAATGCCACTTTGCCTTTCCAAATCCTTTTCCATTTTCCTTAGCCATTAATAAGCCAATGTGACACCCCACTAGGATGTTTTTCCTGCCATTCAACTTGGAATATATGTCCCATGACCTTGGTCTCATATTTTTTACGTGAATTTTTAACGAGAGTTGTTACAGAACCCTCCCCCTTGGGGGAACACCATCTTTGATTATTAATGACACCCACAACCAACAATACCACTGAAAAGCAAAACATACTTCCCATGGAGCTTTATAACATAACTTGTTGTAGTATTTACAATGACCATTGGTGAAACACGAAAAACATACTATTTACCAAAGCTTTATAACATAATCATTATGGTATTTACAATAACCCCATACACTTATGCTCATTTTATTCAACCAAAAAATAAAGATGTTATCTATGGAGCTTTATAAATCCAGCTCGACACACCATTTACAATGATATACACATGTACATATATGCACATTTTTTCAACCAAAAAATAAAAGGATATAATTCTTGCATCTGCAAAAAGGGAACCCAGAGGCTCACACCTCCACCCTCAATGTAGTATTAAGATTCACCTCCTTCCCAAGAAGTTTAGAATCCACTTCCAAAGTAGAACCTTTATCAAATGTCTAGCACTACAATCCTATGCCACTTGTCTTCTTAGTGAATAGTTATTGGCTCATTATTCCAGGGCACACAACCAATTTTCACACGATTCCATTTGGAAATACTAATGACCAAAAAAAACCATCCCCAACCTTCCCTTCTATGCTACATAGTCCCTTAGGCAATTCAACCACCCTCATCTGTGTAGTCACACACTTTCTAGTTTCTGCTAGCACCCCCATCTCGAGCAATCCATCTCTTGGCAAGGTTTCCTCGCATTGGAAGGTCCAAAAACCAAAGCATATCCTTGCCTCAAAATCATCATACCAGTCATAGCATGCTCATGGAAATCAATGGAAACTATTGGGTACCAGAGTCCCACAAAAACCCTACTCTTTGAGTTCTTTATGAGCATACTACTACTTGTTCCAATTCCTTTTCTGCTACAGCTAATTCTTGCAGTTGGTTTCAACCATCCAACTAGGCATTTTCATGCTCTCTTGTACCAAGCACATAATTTCAATTACATTGAAAATAAATTAAAATAAATTCACATCATACCTCATTCGTAGCTCATCAATAAGGTACACTTAAAATCATGTTTACCTCCTGTCACAACAAGTCAAACTATCTCTTGTCGACCAAGTCATCATGTATAAACATATCATATCTAGTTATCTCAAAGCACAAACATCACATATCAAAATCATGAATCGCATGCAATCATCATAAACCAGAATCATATATCACATGTAACCATCATAAATCAGAATCATAGATCACATGCATAATAAAATTGAAATAAAATATTGATATTTATCCTTTAATCAGTCCTTTGCTTCTACTTTTATCCTTTTTGTACTCACCAGATCAGTTTCCACACTTGACAAACATCTAGTGCCTTCTCTTTAACCACATACATATACACATAGTGTACATCACACACATACAACCACACACAACATTCAACCCCATACAATACATGCACCTACATCTGACATACATCACATACACATATACCCAGTGTACAACACAACATATACACTTGCATCCGGTGTACGACATAACACATACACCTACACCCAATGTACAACACATCAAAATACATACACTAGGCTACACCAACACCTGGTGTACAACACAACACATATACGTACATATAGTACAACACAACGAATACACATGTCACGATACCAGGACTATGCAATGCACATACAACGTACCACACATACACAAAATAAGATGTATAACATGCACACAATAACATGCACAACACAGCATGTACGACATGTACACAATACCACATGTACAGTAGTACCACATGTACAACATGTACATAGTAAAACCTATACACAACACCACCTGCAGAGCATGTACACAACACCACGTGTATATAACACCTCCTTCACAATGTGTAGACAACACCACATGAACATAACACCGTTTGCAAAACGTGTACGCCACACCACCTGTAACAGAACCACATGCACCACATGTACATAGAACCATATGCACATGTACACAACACCACCTGCACACGACACCCCATGTACAACATGTACATGACACCACATGCACACAACACCACATGTACATAGCACCATTGTACAACATGCACACCATGCCATATGTACACAATACTGCATATGTAACATGCACAAAGCATGATATGTACATAGAACCACATATCCAACATGCGCACATAATGATATGTACCACACATCCAACATGCATACAACATTATAGGTACACAACACCACATATCCAACATGTACACAACACCATTTTTACCACTTTATACTTAATATTGCATAAACAACATGTACACACACTATATATATACAACACTGCATGCGCACAACATCATAGGTGCAACATGTACAACATATACAACATATGTACAATAATAGTACCACACATCTAGAGACCACAATATCTCTACCAAGAAACCTTGTTTCAAGTGTCTTTCCACCACCCATGCTTGTTTCAACATGACGTAGATCACACTTCTTTCATTCCATTGATGTATCCCTCCACATTACCTGTCATAACATAAGCATGGACATATTGAAATCACATAATATCAATCATATCCACATAAAATTAACCTCATTGATCTATTAGGACTACACTTCCCACTCTATTCCTCATAAGACTAGGAACCTCTTCATGCCATTCACCTACATAAGAAAAAATTCCTCCACAATAATGATCCCCGACAACCATGTCAGACAGTGAAATAGATGCATACATACATAGACATATATAATCATTAGCATAAAACAATAATGATCCTATCAGAAAATGACATGCATGCAGACATATATACATATAAACATCTACATCAAAGAATCATGATCCCTGACATCCGATTCGATACGTATTCCTATCATATCATTTGAGTTAAGCATATTCATACATATATACATATATAGACATGAGAATAATCATGAGAAAAACATAATTACCAGATATCATAAGGTCAAGGTTAAGAGAATTCACTTTATCCATGCCTCACATGTGCAATATTGAGAACAACATTTCCCAACATAGCTTAGGCATCTGACACCTCAAATCCATTCACTTTACCTGTCTTACTACCTTTATCTTGACTATCCTACCTACATCGATTTACCTACATGACCCAACCAATCCAACCGACTATCATACTCTTATCTTCAACTTCCCTTACATGCATCGAGCTTCATCCAGGTCTTACATCACTCATTGGGTTTCATTTAGCTCTCCCTGAGCTCCATCAACTATCCTCTTTCCCAAACCAAATCCCATGTCCCTCCATATAAGGTAATAGCAAGAAACAAACAAGAATAAAACCATGCACTGCAATAATAATACGACACCACAAACAAAGTGGCATGATCATGCAATAGAAACAATCAAAGACCACAAATCAAGCATAGAACATCACAAAAGACCAAAAGCACAAGACTAGAACAAACACCATGACTCAATCCCTATGGTTCCAGTGCTTCTAAAGGAAAGATTAACCTATCCTTCTTCAATATTTCATGGCAGTATTTTTCCATGCAATCCCCTGCATCATACTACCATAAACACATAATTGTCAGCGCATAAATAAAATAACAATATAATAATTAACACATCCATGCCATCTCTCAAGGGACTCTAATCCTTAGACAAATATATCCATAGCTTAACAATTAACACATCCATGCCATCTCTTAAGGGACTCTAATCCTTAGACAAATATAGCCATAGCTTGAAACTATCTTAATATACATGTCAAATAAATGCTTAGGAATATAACATATATCCACATAATGTCAGAAAAAATCTAGGTTAAGAAGACTTCATGTACGCAAATCATTCATTCGTTTGGAATTGCGGTTTCCTAACATAGCCAAAGGAATTCTCACACAATTCCTATTTTTTTATATTTTATCTTTATGCAATTGAGTCTTACTATATCCTATCACATCACCCAACTATTAGTTATAATAATAAATCAATTGTTACCTTGTCATGCTCATGCCAAGCATGTTTCCTGCAATTGTTCACACATGTCAATCACATGTTCCAAAGATCAAGACATCATGTCTATTTATTCAAATCAACCTTTACTAAGGCCACAACAATTTCATAATCAACTAATAGTCAAAATCATAATACTAGAACTAGCACACAATTACACTCAAGTACAAATCAATTGTCTCAAAACACGTGTTACTACAACCATATTAAAACAAGATCATTTCTTCATGCAATATTATAGACATATACTTATATCATGCAGTTTGTCATACATTCAAACAACTTGCAAACATACCATGTTAAATAAATCGATTAGATGACATAATCAAACACTCAAGCACCAAATAGACAACATAATCAAGCACATACCTTGATGTATCTCAAGGGAGGCTATCTTGTTTTCACAGTTAATATAGTTTAGCATGATATGATTTCACAACACAACAACTCAACATAAATAAGGTCATGATATCCATAACAATAACTAGCTAACAAGTTCACCTCATAAGCTCATAAACAATTGTCATTCATGCATAACAATCACATATGGACAGTCAGTGACATAGTATCACAATATATTAACTTGTACCTTAATGTCATAGTCATAATAATCTTCATAGGTCAATGAAAATTAGCATGATACATATAAAATCAATATCTTAGTAGCAATAAACGTAACCATCATGCATGTGACCATAATGCATACAATAACAAGTTATTATCCTTCATGACTAATCGAGGGATGTACATATGACTACATTGATCAACTAGCATTTATCATACATGTAACCATAACAAAAATATAGTGACAAGAATATGAGTAACCCTAATTTTTATAAAAACCATTAACCATGTACCTACATGCCAAACATACAACCTATATGATGATCTTCTCTTACCCTGAAGTCCAGTGCTGCAACCTTGCTTTGATGATCAACATCTTTTTCTTCATCTAAGCTAGCACATCAACATCATAACATACCAATTGCATAAACGATATAAAACCACAATAGTGACCATCAAAATTCATCTCTTACCTACTATACATGCATATCCATGACCACGACAATGCATGCATAAAAACATATAGACATTGACATGCATAACAAATGCATATACAACTGACATGTATTAATGACTAACACATCCCAACATCAACAAAATCAACTCCCACCTTGCGACTCAATGACAACAATTCCCACCACCATGCATACATGATGAGCACATAAACCACAAGCATAAAGAACACATATGCAACTGAAAGGTATGCTTGACCAACACACTCTCATCCAGTCCAAGGGATGAACCATGCTTTAATACCACTTTGTAACACCCTCCTCCCACATTTACCTAATCTAATCGATCCACTGAGGTAAGACATGTGACAAATATTTACTCTGATATGATTCAAGTCCCTAAGTGCAGTTAAGGAAGTGGAACAATGAAGCAACACTTTATAGACCTCCCTCATCTGCTACAAGACCCCCATGAACTAATCCACCACTCTAAGTGCCCAACCTCTAAGTTAACTTATCCTTTCAATGAGTTAAACCTCTAGTCGCTTCCATGACAAGGTCTCCATGTGACCAAAACCCTCCACTCACTCCCACAATGTCTGCAAGGGAAAGATTGCAATCTCTCCCTTGTAGGCATTATGGTAGTGATTAGAGGGTTTTAGTTGGATGGAGGTCTTGCCACAGGAGGAACCGGGATTTTAATTTATTAAAATGGTAGGTTAACTCATGGGTTGTGCAACTAGAGTGGTGCATTAGCTCCTGGGGGTCTTGTAGCACTTGAGCGAGATCTGTAAAGTATTATTTCATTGAATCCACTTCCTTAACTATACTTAAGCAATTGAAACATATCATAGTAACTTTTCATCATGTGTTTACCCTGATGGACCAGTTAGCTTGGGTAAATGTGGGAGGAGGGTGTTACATCAACCATCTTGTTGGTTGTAGGTAGCATTGAACACCTAGGATGGTGGTCCCTAAGGCGTAAGGTTTTCTAACATCCCTGGTCAAAAATCCATGTAATATAGTTAATAAAGGAAAAATAATAACCAAGGTCATGGGACATGTATTCCAACTTGAGTGTTGGAAAAAACAACCTAGTATTCGTGTTCATTTGGTTTATTATGGATAGGGGAAATTGGCAAAGGCTTTGGAAAGTAAAAGTAGCAATAATTGGAATTTTATCTATGAAAATAATGGAAATTAGGAGAAAAGGAAGGTAAAAGGTCATAGGTTGCATGTGAGGAGGAAAATGAAGGAAAATAATGAAAACATGAATAAAGTAGCAGCCTAATTAATAAAAAGGCTTATGATGATCAGTTGGTACCTTTTTTCAATTCATTTTTCGATCTCTCCCTCACTCTTAAACACTTAGAGAATTATTGGAGCACTCTAGCATTGGATCAAGGAAAGAAAAGGATGGACCAAGAATGCAAAGATCAAGCAAGGAAGAGTAGGATCAAGTAGCTATAGTGGAATTACTTGCACATATCAATTTACATGTGTGATTTCCTTACTATGCATGGCATATGCATGTGTATTTGGTTCTCTTGCTTCCATTGGCATGGGTTTTTTCAGGTGTGAAAAATATTATTCAACCTTTGCTTTCCATTTCTAGATAGCCATGATGTGATGGGTTCTCTTGTATTTGGTTGAGATGGATTACTGAGTAGTTTCAAAACTCAGCAAGGTTGTCTATGAAAGAAAAAACACAAGGCTTGGGAATCCTTGAAATGGAATGGAATTGCATAAAGCCAGATTTAGTGTGACTCAGTGGGCCTAGGAATCCTCTACTGGTGAATGATGTGATATGGTAAATCCTAGAGGTGTGTGCCCTCAATTAGGCCTAGGAATCCAACTGGTGGGTGGAGTTTTGATTAGGCCTTGGAATCCCCGACCATTGTATGGAGGAACATATGGTAAAGCCTAAAGACTAGGAGACAAGTAAATTCCTCATAGTGTAGGTGGAGAAATCCAGTGGCATCCATGCTCACTTAGGGACTAGGATATGGTGGGGATTGCGATAAATCCTAATGAAACTTGGTTTGGTTTGGTTTTGAGTCCCACATTCAAGCTTGGAATATGGCACAGGTTGATTGGCTGAAAGAATGATTTGGTTCAACCAATCTATGGTCAGGTGGTTTGTGGAAGTCCCATACTTGGTTAGCTTTTTCACTCATTAATAATAGCTTATTCTCCTTGGTATTTGATGTGTAAATGTATTGGCTTATATGTGTATTTTATGGATGTTATATCCATGTTATTTTTGTTGGTTATATTCTATTTATGAGTATGTTTTATGACATACTTGATGTATGGTTCTCATCATTTTTTGATTAGTAATTGAAAGTGCAATGAATACATGACCTAATAGATGATAATGAAACTATTGTGGTATGGCAACAATGCTTGTTTACAAATCTCAGATAAGTATGAGACCCCTATGCTCAGATTTGTTGTTATGACATGTAGATTGCATATTTGTGGCATGTTTGATGAAATTCCCCTCATGGCTAGTAGGGGTCCATTCAACTCATTAATTAATTGTTTTCAATTCCAATTTCACTTATCATTTTTGGAAGTTTCATGAAGTTATGGGCAGTGGCTTGAGTTGTGGCCCTCAAAAAGTGGAACAGAATCTAAGGTCGTTGGCTTATAAATAGCAAAAAATGTCCACAGTCATAGGCATTCACTTATTGTCGGAATGACTGGAAGGCCTCGTTTGCATGCATGGCTTGTCATGGGAGTTGTTGGAGGTCCAGATTAGTGAAATGTCAAGTTTCCTTGGGGGTTGGTCACCTGGAGAGGTTGGTTGACTCTTGAAGTTTTGTAGCATGTGTGGAAGGTCAGTTTGGGTTTGTTTTATCAATTCTACTTCCTTAACTGTACATGGGGAGTTGAATCACATCATAATAGCCTCTCATCACATGGTTACCCCAACAACCCAGTTAACTTGGGTAAATGTGGGAGGAGGGTGTTACATTCACCATGGGTACTATACTGATATTTCTTCCTACACGTTGTAGTGTTGGTTTAGAGTGATTCATTTATGTTGTATATTCAAGTCTTTGTTCTAGGTGTGTGCTCATATTGGGAGCTCCATCAGGGGATTAGACAGGAAATATGAGCTCACTACCGATATTTCCTAGCTATTTCATACTCTTGTAAGCTCTTCTAGCAAATCAACTCATTTCATGAAGGAAGCATCCAAGCCAACCATGTAAAACACTTCAAAATCTAGCTAGCTCGTAGGTCATGGAAGGTGACCAAGAATGGTCACATAGATTTGTGATCTTCTCCACTCGGAATTTTTAAACTTTTCATTATTTATTTTTCTATGTGGTTTTTGGTATCTAGAAACATTGAAGGCAATGGAATTTCTTCTAAGAGAGGGCCTTCCTTATCTTGAAAAGCCATTGGAAGTTCTTCTTGTGTAACGAGATTCAGAAATCTTCCTAAGGAATATTCAGTTCTCCCTAGCTACTCTCTTCATAGGCCTAATTTATCCATGAATTTATGCTCTTGGGATAAAAAGCTTGCAGTCCAATTTGTCACCTTAATAACTCCAAATCAAGGCATCATGGAACGTTAACATACTTGTGTCTTCCATGGAGTTGTATACTATCAAAATCATTGTTATGCAACCAACTCCCAAATAGATAGATCAATGACTTAAAAATTATCTTCTTTGAGGGGGGAACTTCATTTTCATTACATAAGTGAACAATTCTTGGATGATACAAATGACAAGACCTCCTTTCTATATATAGGAGTCTAATGGGTCACAATATAATTAGAGCTTACGTAACACTTATAATGTAATTGAATAATAATAACAATAGTGGGCTTCTATGGGGCACAACAATAACAATATGGGGGCTACATGGGTACAATAATAACAATAAGGGGGCTACACTAACAATAATAATAGCGGGGCTACACTAGTATTATAGGGACCTAACATGCCCCTATCCTTCAAAAAAGTGTTGTCCTCAATGCTTGAGTAGTTCTGTATGCTTCTATATAAAATTATCATCCTCCAATGTGGAATATTCGGCAGGTAAGTTCTTCCACTTAATGATATACTTTGGAATTGATCGATTTTGTACCTGTCGGGTTCTTGTTTCCATGAATAATTAAGGCTCAAATATGATTTTTCCTTCTTCATCAAGTTATGGAAACACTGTCTGAACTCAAATCTTGTCACCAAGAACTTTCTTTAAGCATGAAACGTGGAAAACTAGGTGTACTCGGGAAGATGCAGACAACTCAATTTTGTACGCCATAATACCAATCTTTTGCAACACCTTGTAAGGGCTGTGGTACTTTGGTGATAATTTATTATCCTTCTTAGCTTTCTTGAGAGACATTTGTTTGTATGGTTATAGCCGTAAAAATTTAGCTTTCTTGAGAGACATTTGTTTGTATGGTTATAGCCGTAAAAATATTCAGTCACCTACATCAAAACTTATATCACTGTGATGTTGATCTTCATGTTGTTTCATTCAATTTTTCACCAAAGTGAGGTTATCCTTTAAGAGATGAAGAACAACAAAGTAAACTCTGAAACGGAAACTGATATTGTTACCCGTTTTGTAGAGATAGCAAAAAAGTGACCCGATTTTGAAAAGGGGTGATGCAGAACACATGTTTTTTTTAGAGCATAGTTTTTGCCGCTATAATTTTTTTATGTACATCACATTTTAAAATGGTAGTGATTTTGATTTTGATTTTAAAAAGTGGTCTA
>APFE030969258.1:75509-85603 GCA_000404065.3 Pinus taeda
TGCCACCATATTCATATTTATACATCTAAATCAATTAGGTAACAAAATTTTATAAGAAATACAAATGGATATTATAATCAGGTACATGTAGAACAAATCCTACCATATTCATATTTATACATCTAAACCAATCATGTATCGAAAATTAGTTAGAAATACAAATAGATATTATATTCAGATACAGTAGAATATTTATATAGCATTATTTGTATGATGGAAGCCTATCTAAAACTTAGATACTCCATTCATTGAATATAAGATAGCATTTAACATTGCAGATCATTAATCACACCTTTTTATTTTTAATAGAAGGTCAATTCATTAAATATATAAGAAGGCATCACAAATTGCAAATAACGAGCCACCTTTATGTCACATCTGTTTTATCGAAGGTCAGTCGATTAAACATATATCAGTATTAGCATATTGCATGGGAAATGATAAATAACCTTAAAGGCATAATAAATTGATTAAATATACAAGAGATGGAAAGACAGCTGATTAAATATTTATCAGTATTAACATAATGCATGGCAAATGATAAATAATCCTTATGTCTTTTAAGGCACAATAAATTGATTAAATATATAAGGATAGATTGAAATCTAAAACCAGCGATCTGCATACGTCATGGTGGGACATTCTGCATAACCCTAGCCGATTAAAATACAAGAAGCAGCGATACGCAAATTGCGTAATATCAGATGTGTTCCTCACACTCTGGACATGCTCGATTATTTAGAGATTCCGGGAGAAAGGAGAGGAGTGTTGCATTGTGACCATGAATCACTAACTTGTCTTTAATGAAGATTCAATTGATGGGGGTGATGAAGAGTGATACCATGCAGCGTACGTAAGCTCCACTTATAAGAAGAGGTTTCTGTTCTCTGGTCTCTAGGGTTTAGGGATCCATGAGTTTCCTAATCTCTGAAATTCTATAAAACAAATCCAGTCTGCAACAATCTTCAATTGTTGCCATGACTAGGTCGAACGAAAATGCATCCAACTTTGGATGGGGGATAACCGTTCTGGAATGGGAGATAAGCATTCCCGAAGGTTCTCTCGAATTCGAACCTGCGGCTGCCGAACCTTTGCATATTCGAATGTTCGGGAAAATTCTCCAAGTATTAGATGGCTTTTTTTCTCTCTGCAACATGGCCTGGCGAATTGCAGCAGACGATCCGAGGAAAGTTGTGCATTCTATAAAGGTGGGAATCGGACTTGCTCTGGTTTCGCGCTTTTATTTTGTCAATCCCTTGTTTAAGAGCTCGGGGGAAATGGCGGTCTGGGCCATCATGACAGTGGTGGTGATCTTCGAATTCAGTGCAGGTATTCACTTGTTTTATGTTCCGGTATCATTTTCTCTATGGAAATATTAAAAACTATGTAATAAGTTAAAGATTGGTTCATTATATTTTTATATAAACAATGCATTGCATTTTTCTATGAACATTGTTTATAACATTGTAATAAGTTAAAGATGGTTCATTACATTTTTATATAAACATGGTGTATAATATTCATTTGTTTTATTTTTCAGTATCATTTTATCTATATAAATATTAAACACTATTTAATAAGTTAAAGATTGTCTCGTTGCATTTGCATTTGCATTTTCATTTTTCATTTAAACGTTGTTATAATATTCATTTGTTTTATTTTCATATTATTTTATCTATTAAATATTAAACATTTTTTAATAAATAGAATTGTTCACTTGCATTTCATTTGTGTATAGATTATTATATCATAAAAATTATACAAATATTAACAACATATAATTAATAATTATTGTTTTTGGTTCTTTAATATGATTTTATTATATTTATTTTGATTTTTAAATAAATAATATTTATTAATATTATATAATAATAAATAAATAAGAAATATATTGGTAATAATAATATTAACATTAATCAATATTATATATAATTATAATAATCATAAATAAATAAATAAATTGAATAATTAAATAAAATTTAGGTTCCTCATCTCGGACCTCGTTATACCTAGCTGATAGAGGTCTAGTTTAACAATTTGTCAGTCAAATTTAGGTGGTCTGGTGTCCCGGCGTGGTGTCCCTATTTAAATCATTGCTCAGATCGGATCTTCAACTTGTCTTGACTATGAACCACACTGGTTGGTTCCAAGTGCGTCGACAAATGATTTGTTATGTGATTTTGCCGAAATTATTTTCACAAACAATATTATGGATCACAAAAATCTAAATTTTTTAATAACATAAATTAGTTGACTGCATTTATCAAAAGATCAAATAAACGGAAATATAATAAATCAAAATTAATTCACTATATTTCCATTCTATTTTTATCGTATTATTTTCTATTCTATCGAAATGTGATATTATTTATATTGGAAACAACAAATAAAAACAATAAACTAATCATTAACTTATTACATTATTTATATGTGAAACAACAAAATAAAAACAATGAACTAATCATTAACTTATTACATGCTTATCCATATCGAAAGATTTATTTCCATAGTTTGCACAGAGAGGGGGCGATTTGAAAGTATTGTGTGTATTGTGGCAGGTGCAACTTTGAGCAAGGGATTAAACAGAATGGTGGCAACGTTGTTGGGAGGGTTATTGGCTATAGTAGTAAACTACGTTGCACGTGGAGCTGGATTCACACTCGAACCATATATAATCGCCACAGCAGTGTTTTTACTCAGTGAGTACATGGTATTTCATCCAGAAAAGGATGAGTATTGAATTTTATTAACGTTGGTAGTTGATTAATTTTTTATAAAATAAATATAAAATTATATTTAAAATATTATTAAAAACTATTTAAATAAAAATTATATGAAATTAAAAATTGTTTCTTTCATTTTTATAATGAAAATGTGTTGTTTACTAATATAAAATTAATAAATTTAATAATAAACAAAAATAGTTTTAACATTACTTAATTTAATTAAAAGTAAAAATAAAAAAATAAAAAAAGTCATAGTTGTTTAAGCATTTTAATGTTTATGGTGAGATGATGTTAATTTTTATTCAGTAATGAAGTATAGAGTAAATTTATCTTTTAATGAATTAATAATAATCAAAAGTTAGAGTAAGTTCATAAATTTTTAATAGAAATTAATATTTAATGAAGTACAAAGTAAATCTATTTTTTTAATGAATTAATACTGATTAAGATTGATAATAAGTTCATAAAATTATCTTATTATGAATTTATAGGGATTAACATTTAAAATAAGTTCATAGATCATGTTTAGATTGAAATATTAGATTGAAAAACTAAAAAATAAAGAAAATGTTTACACTATAATTTTTTTTTGGTTCCCACTCAACTAAAAATAGCTATAAAGTTAAGCTCTATCTCATTTAATACTTGAAACATTTTCAAATTAAATTCTATCTTATTTAATACTTCGAACATTTTAGTAATGTGTAACTAAATATACACTTTTTTTCTTTTATATTCAAGTGTGTATATATATAATAAAACCAAACCATAAATTTAGTTTTCTAAAATTAATTAACCACCACCCATATTACATCTGAAGTTTTATGTAATTCTTTTACCTCTCCAACCAACAGTTTGTACACATACATCCATTGATCTCGTTCATTTCACTGTTACTAATTTAATTAACCACCACCCATATTACATCTGAAGTTTTATGTAATTCTTTTACCTCTCCAACCAACAGTTTGTACACATACATCCATTGATGTCGTTCATTTCACTGTTACTAATTACCCATTTTCATGGAAGGAAAAATGTTTGGACATAGTTCCCCAATCTAATCCCCACAAACTCATGATAAATGTAAAATAAAAGTCGATTTAAACAAGTAAATATAAATTTCCAAATTTATTATAAGGACAGATTTAAAAATGAATTCCATAAAACTTAAATGGTATTTGTGGTGGTGCAACGTGTACAGCTGCAACCTCAATTGTATTTGTGGTGGTGCAACGTGTACAGGTGCAACCTCAACATTCGTACGGATGTGCCCTAAAATCAAAGCTAGATATGATTATGGATTTATGATTTTCATTCTCACCTTCAGCTTCATTGCCGTCTCTGGATATCGCGAGGACTCGTTATTTAATTATGCTTTTCGACGGCTGGAGACAATACTCATAGGATGTGGCATATGTATTCTCATCAGTTTGCTCATCTGTCCATTTTGGGCCGGAGAAGATCTTCACAAATTGATTATACAAAACCTTGAAGGGCTTGCGCCATCGCTGGAAGGTAAGTTTCATATGCTTTTGAATTTGCACGACAATTTTCTTTTCCTAATCCGAAGTCTTTTATTTTTACAGCCATCTTTATTGTGTTGGTTAATTTTGAAATATTTTGAAATTCAATTAGCCAACTTTATATCGATGGTTAATTCTGCAAATATTGTGATGTATTATCAAATGAATAGAAATGAGGTGAAAATGACAAAGAGAAAAGGATGACATTTTTGGCATCACTCATTTTTTTAATCCCAAATATTCCCCACAATAGAAAATATTCCCAACAATAGAGTCAAGTTCAGCTAATTTTCACACTAACTTTTGTTTTTATTGTCATAGTATTTGATATTATTTATAGCAATCCACTGAGGTTAGGTGTTATTGGTAAAATATTCACAATTATCTATTGAGCTTAGAGCTTAGGGTATTATGATGTGTAAGAGTGTGGTTAGTCATCAAAGTTGATTTTTTTCTTATATCCCAAAAAAATAAAAATTAATTATACAAAACATTTAAATAATGTCCGCTCATAAAAAAATTACATTTGAAAAAATTGGAATTTTTAAGAGCATATTCGGTATTTAAGATAAATCTATACTGGTTTTAAGAAAATAAGATATTCAATATATTCACAACCACTTATTTAAAAAAAATAAATTAATATAACTTCACATGTCAAAATTTTTATACAGTTATTTTTAAACCATTCAAAACATTTGAAATGTGTAAGTTTATGTGGATTGCATATTTTTTTGCTCCATATTTATAAAATATTGGAATTGATTTGTTCATGTTTAGGTATTTAAATGCCAATTATAAATTTCTACATTCAATTGTTTTGCACTATGTTTAATGTTCTGCAAATTTCTATATTCGATTGGCTTAGCACTATGTTTAATGTTATTTATGTAATTTGAAATGCCTGAGTTTATGTCTATTCCAAATTCTTTTACTCAACAAATACACCATGTTCGTTGATGTTGAAATTGCTTTTACCCTTGTTTATTCTTTTACTTAACAATTACTCCATGTTTGTTGGATGTTGGAATGGATTTTTCTCTGGTTTATTGGATACCACAATGTCAATTGCAAATTCCTGCATCCAATTGGCTTTTCTCCATGTCTAAAAGTCTGAGTTAATGTTCTCCATATCATTTGAAACACCTGAGTTTATTTCTGGTGTAAATTACTCTTCCATGTTAGTTGTATGCTAGAATTGGTTTTGGTTTTGCTCATATTTATTGGATATCCTAATGTCAATCGCAAATTCCAACATCCAATTGGCTTTGTTCAGTGTAGGAACTCATAGTTTATGTTCTCCATATCAGCTGAATTCTGAAATTGACTTTACTCATAAATACTTAAATGGCAATTGCAGATTCTAGCATCCCACTGGTTTCTCTCCATGTCCATTTGCATATGGAATTGACTTTACTCACATTTATTGATTTCCCAAATCTACAATCTACGTAAGAAAGATCCGATTTAAAACTGCCAATACCTTCAAACTATATTTCCCTGTAAACATTTTACATCACCATATTCCAGCAACAACTATAATTCCCTGTAAACTTTTTACTTCACCAAATTCAAACAACAACGAAGTTTTCCAAACCATACAGCCTAGCCTGGTTCCTGCAATCCACATTAAGGGTCCGCTCGTGCAATCCACATTAAGGGTCCGCTCGTTCTTCTGTTTCTGCTAAGGTTTCGTTTTCTTTGCGTTTCAGGGTGCGTAGCGGAATATTTCAAGAAATCCTCTTACGATGACATTGACAGCGATAAAGTCTCCGGCGATGACACCGAGAATATCTCCAAAGGTTACAAATGCCTCCTAAATTCCAAAGATAGCGAAGAAGCATGGGTAAGTTTCAAACGCAATATTTTTTTTTTTTTATTTAATGATATTGTTTTAGTTGTAATGCTACGACTGTTAAAAATCGTTACGTTTTTATTTAGCTGTTTTATTTTGTAACGGGAAAAGTTGATGCGCATAAATTTAATTGTAAATCACATAATTGTTGATGGCAAGATTTTTAGGAAATAATATTTGTTTGTATAATTCTGAGTAGTTAATTTATTAAAATTTTCTAATTGTTTTTTTTAAATCAGAATATACGAAATTTGTGATACATAAATTTATTAATTATTTTAAAATCTTTCATGACGGTTTATCTTCATCATTTTACTTTCATGACTGCTTATCTGCATGCATGTGCTTGCCCCAAAGTCTTTGTTGGATTAATCTTTAATTTTTCACTGTTAAAGTAGAGTATATTGTAATTAAAGGTTTTAATTAATTTGCAAATTTTTAAAGTTTATTAAAATTTTGGTAAATTAAATATTAAATTTATTTTTTAGAAATTGAAAAATATTTTTAAATTTTTTTAAAATTTGGAATTTTTTATTTTTATTGTTAGATAAGAATTAAAAAATGTTTAAAAAATATATAAGAAAAAAACCTTTGTTTTTTTTTCTCAATCTGTCTACTCCTATTATTGATACAAAAATATTACAGCAAGGCCATGGCCTTGAAAGTTCTGCCCTGAATTTGGCATGATACAAAAAGATCATTATTCCAGTACAATGTAAACCTTCAGCAGTATTTTGACTACACCTTCGACACGACACAGTGCTCTACAAAAACTAAGACGACACATTGAGAGACTTGACACAGTGACCATAAACGACACATTGACAAACAGAGACATGAGACAAGCAATAACTGCGAGAATCAAAACACAGTCAAGGGCCTACTTCAGAAATTGCAGGGGCGAAAACCCTGGCTCGATCATTCATCCTCAGAGGTGTAAGGCTCCTCGATGACCCTGCACCCGAATTGAAGAGAGTCCTCCGAGTCAGAATGAGGAACCGCCAAGCTTGTAGGTTCACCACGTGGTGGCGCACTTGGACCGGCAGGGACAACCAGATTCATCAGCGAAGCACCTCCCATGACCTGGCGCTGGTTGTCCACCGGATTCGCCATCCTCTATTCTGTGAGTGCTTCAGGATGGGATGCTCCCATGCCCCTATTATCTTAACATTTTTATATGGTGACACAGACTATGAAAGTGGAGTTGGCAAGAGAACACATGATCCGATAACACACAGTGGGATGAGCAGCATGCTCACAGTCAACCCTCCCAATTCTCCCACGACCCCTGCCACTTCCGCTTCTGGTGGCCGGGGGACTGCTCCGCGAGGTTCCAACGTGTCTGAGGATCGCTGAGAGGCCGCACGGCCACGGGAGCCACCACGTCTGCTCCCCATCCTGGGCCATTCGCGCGGCATTGCAATGTTCAGAGAATTGTCGAGAGAGTGAATGCACAGAGAAGAGTATCCTGAGCGAGGCGACAAGAGAACATCAATTGAACCATAAGATCCTGGTACCTGAAAGGGACTCACGGGCCTAAGTTCGCTTGTAGAGAAGCTAAGAGAGACATACAACGCTGCAGTCCATGAAGCTACAGAGGAATGCAACAAAGTCGCGAGAGCAATTCGCTTATGGAGCGCCTTAGCACAGTTAACCATGCAAAGGATGGAAGAAGTAAATGCCTCCATTAATAGGCTTGTGTGAGACCAACTCGCATGACATGCCTCATAACTCGTGACGTGTTGGGGCTGACACCTGCCCACGTGAAACGCCCTCTGCATACCCTCATAGTTGTCAAACACTCGCATCCGGAAAAAACCTCTAATTGTTAACTGTCTTCATAATTTTTTTTTCAAATTTGTGGATTCTTCTATAATTAACATTTTCTTTTCCAAAAAACTAGTTTCCATTAAATTTCTAGCTTTCACTAACTATAGAAACTCATTTTAAAAAACAAAAGCTCACTCGTACATATTACACTAATTTTTCCGTTGATTTTCCTCATATTTTTACCTTTGATTTATTATTGAATAGACTTGGTTCAATCATTTTCCTCAATAAATCTTATCTATATTATATATCTTTTCATAATTCAATTTTAAATCATGATGCAATATAAAAAAATAAAATTTAGGTCAATGTTACAATAAATAAGATTTTCTCTTTTGTCTTCACAATTTTGATCCCAACTTAGAAATATAAAATAAAAAAAATAATTTTTATGAAAATATTTACTCTCACACTTAAGGACTTTATGTTAACTTAATTTTTTATTAATATACTAGACATCTTGTAATTTTTTTATTTAGAATATTTATTTACATGCCTTACATTACTTTATTAATTTAATTTTTTCGCATAATTTTTTCCATAGATAAATTTTTTTTCTAGTTGAATTTGGATGAGTATAATTTAAAGTTAAATAAATATTTGTAAAATATTAGCATAATTATTATTATTTATCTCTATATATCATTATTTAATGTAAAAATATAGATATTATTAATTTCTCCTCTTTATTTGGTCCCATAAATTAAAAATGGAATAAAATGTGCACAAGCACATTTTAATAAACTCTTACTTTTTATAAAAACAATGATGTTGAGTTAATGTTTTATCTTTAATAGACTCTTGACTTTTGTAACAAATAATGATGTTGGATTAATATTTCATTTAAAATTATCTATTCACCTATCTCCATTTTGCTTTAAAATTATCTAATCCATTAATTACTTTATTCCATTGTGTTTCAATATGGCATTGTTTCATTATGGCATAATTCAATATTTGTTATGGAATCTATAATTCTAAACTATTCTCGAAATCTTCCATCTATTTAACATAAACCTATAGTCTTTTTATATTCGTTTAATGATATTCTTGCAGGCCAATTTTGCTAGATGGGAATTCCCAGTACACGGGCAATTTGGATTCAGACACCCTTGGAATCAATACGTCACAATTGGAGCGAGGATGCGTTACTGCGCATATTGCGTAGAAGCTCTGAATGGGTGCCTGCAATCTGAGATTCAGGTATGCTTGAATGAAATTTAAATTCAGAACATGAAACCTAGAAATGGTAAAGTTTTCAACAGCTGCTCAACTATGCTAACAAATCACTTGATTGCAGGTACCCTATTTCTTGCGAGAGCAGCTAGAAGCACCATGCATGAACATCGTAGCCGAATCCTCGAAGATTATACTAGCACTAGGTGAGAGCATCAAAACCATGACCCGGTGCACCAGAATCGATCTCATGACCAATGTTTTGAACAGAAGGGTGGAGGAATTACAGAGTTGTTTGTCGTCTCAACCAGATCTGTTTGCAAACATTAAAAGCTTGAAGATCGCAGAAGGAACCCCGCAGCTAAGAATTATTAACTTCCAAACTACCCATCCTTCTGAATCTAAAAAGCCACAAGTTTTGAAAATGAAGAAGGCTGATGGTGAAACAAACAAAAAACCAACTGTGTCCAGCAAAAGCAAGAACTGGCCTTTCAAAGATATTCATGTAACAACCGACGATTCTGCTGCAGCAGGAATAAAGCAAGTGAAAAATAACAGAAAAATCCAGAGCGTGGCCTTCATGGAAACCCTTCCTCTTGCAACAGTTGCATGTCTTCTCATAGAGATTGTAGCGAGGCTTCAGACTCTGATTACAGCTGTGGACGATTTGGGAGAGCTTGCAAATTTCAAGACTCCTGTAGAGGATAAACCAGCCGACGATAATCACTATACACAATGATGTATAGCTGCAACTTGAGATTTGGTGAAAACTGCTTATTTCACGTGACCATTTTTTTAATATACGATGATGTAATTGGAGTTTTATAAACTCTCTCTTACTCCCATAAATAAATAATTTTAAAAACTAAACATCATTTTCAATGATTAAAATTTTATATAAAATTGTTCCTGTACGAAGTTCACCGTGTGTATTCCACTTATATGTAAATGAATTGAATTTTACTCTTTGAATTATGGATT